>JAKTWR010000035.1:0-114137 GCA_030582415.1 Wickerhamiella vanderwaltii | reverse complement strand
AAATCCATGGGTTCAGCGCTGTCTACCCACAGCCCTACGGCAGTCGTTTCTATCGATGCCTACGTTGCAGAACTCTTAGAGTTTACATATATCGGTGATATGGGCCGCGCCCGGTTTTTAAAGACCGTCAAGACCCTTCATCGTGAAGGAGAAGCAGTTGCCAAAGTATTTATTAGACCATCACTAGAATTCGATCTTAGTGCTCAAGAAAAAATCCTCAATCAATACCAAAATGTCCTTGCGGATATTCCAAACGCAATTGGTTATGCGCGCATTATTGTCAATGCTCGTGCAGGCTATTTGATCCGTCAACATATAAAGCACAATCTCTACGATCGCATATCAACAAGACCATTTTTAGAAGACATTGAGAAACTTTGGATTATTTTCCAACTACTGAAAGTGCTTCAAGACGCCCACACTCATGATATTTACCATGGTGATATTAAAGCAGAAAATGTGCTGGTAAGCTCCTGGAAATGGGTATATTTATCCGATTGGGCACCATACAAACCGGTAACCTTGCCGGAAACAGACTCTTCTGACTTCTTATTCTATTTTAATACTTCTGGTCGCCGGGTCTGTTATGTGTCCCCAGAGCGATTTACTTCTTCAGGTGCGGGACCACGAGAGCTTGATGGTGCTATGGATATTTATTCAATGGGTTGTGTATTTGCTGAGCTACTGATGGAAAAGCCACTCTTCTCACTGGCAGATAGCTTCAAATATAAGCGAGGAGAATTTGAGCCGGCTCTTGATATTCAGGGACCCATGCGCGAGATGATATCAAGCATGATTTCAATTAATCCCGATGATCGCCCCACAGCTGATGGCTTGTTTGAGAAGTATCGTGATGTTATATTCCCGTCATATTTCTGGAATCTCTACGATCTAGTCGAGCCCTTTTCTCGATCAAAGCAAAACAACTCCAGTGATATGCTTAACCATTTATTCGAAAAATTCGACGATATCATTGAGATGCTTGACCTGGACGTCGGGCCTCAACAAGCACCCGTTAACATTCTCCCAGTGCTGGTCACTACTAAAAAGCGTTGCTGGGCACCGCAACCTTCTGATCTTAATGATGGTGCGCTCATAGTTTTAGCAATTGTATGCTCACAACTGGTCAGTACAGTTGATATCTCTTCACGCCTACGATCTTGTGACCTCATGCTCGCTTTGAGTGCATTTGTACCCGACGAGATTAAGCTCAATCGCACGTTGCCATACTTTGCATCCTTGTTGAAAGACCCTATCGATAGTGTTCAAGTAGCTGCAGTCTCGACAATTACACAGCTCTTGGATATGACATCTGAGTTGTCGTCGTTGAATGAAAAGGTGTTTACAGAGTATTTGCTACCCAGACTTCGTGGATCTATCTTGCTTCCAACAACATCTCACCGTGTTAAGGCAGTTTATGCTGCTTGCCTCCCAAACCTTGCCGAAGCTGCCTACAGATTAGAACCTCAAAGTGACGAAAGCCTTGCTTTACATATTGAATCCAATGTTCGCTCGATCTTAACAGAGAAAAATTCTCTAGTGCGTCGTGCTGTTTTGAATAATTTTGACTCTCTATGTGCTAGAATGGGGCGCCATCAAACTAATGATATCTTTTTATCTCATACCGTTACTTACCTGAATGACAAGGATGTACACGTGCGCAAGGACTTTTTTTCATTTATTGCTAGAATAGGGCCTCTGGTTGGTCCTGCTAGCCTTGAGCAGTATGTTATTCCATTAATGATGCAGAGCTTGGTTGATTTTCGCGAAGACGTGGTCAGTACCGTAGTTGCGTCTCTAGCATCACTTGTAGAACTTAGTTTGGTACGGCAAAAAGTTCTATGGACTATTTTACCTCAATTAGTGAAATTCTTCATCCATCCCAATACCTATATTCGTACGAGAATTTTCCTGCTCTTCGCAGGGGCGGCAAAATGGATGACACCGGCTCAAATATATTGCTTGTTTAAGCCGATGATTGAACAGGTTTTTCAAGGGGAAATCACTGATTTTTCTGATCATAGATCGTATATTGCGGCGGTTAGGCCCCCAATGCAAGTTTCGGTCTACAACCTTACGATGATATGGGCATCCGAAAACGCAAAATCGTCTTTCCTGTCATCACAAGCTAATTCTAATATTGTGTTTTCTCAAGAAGACAAACGATGGATGGAAAGGCTAAGGGAGGTTGGATTCAACAATGAGGATCTATGGCAGCTTGTATTGTATAGACAGTATATGCTGCAGGTTGTGGCATCGAAGAAGGAAACTGTGTACAATGATCACGTTGAGAACAAGGCAATGCCTCAAACATGGACAGAGGGTGAGATACCTACAGGACTTGAGCAATATATTACCCGAAAAGTTTCAAGTGAAGGTGGCTCAGTAGATGCAGATTTGCACAAGCGGTTTTCATCGCTGAAGTTCTCAGGACAAAGTGTTGAACAATCACAATCATCTACAGAAGAACGCTACTTTAGCGGTACTCTGGTTACTAGCGCAAAAGCGCATCGTGGAGCAGTGACGTCTCTTGCCATATGTGGTAACCAGAAGTTTTTCGTTACTGGGGCTGATGATAAATTAATTAGAGTATGGGACTCCAAAAGCATTTGCAAGGGTACACCTCGACCAATCCATTCGCGTGAATTTAAAGCTCCTGTGAAGTGCGTGGAATTCTTCAAGAATCGGTCTGCTTTCGTTGTTGGTACAGAAGACGGTGAGCTGAATTTTGTTGAGCTTTCATATTCCAAAACTGAGACTGGAATCTCATATGGTCCTTTGACAATCACCGAAACAAGAAAGTTTGCTACAGGCTATGCTGTTGCTGTTATGCAGGTAAAAGATAATCTTCTTGTGCTTAAGTCTAACTGTACGATTTTTATCTTGAATTTGGTTACTCTATATACGTCTGAGCTTCAGAATCCAGTAGAACATGGTCCTCCGACCTGCTGGTGTTTTGATAAAGACTATGACTGGGTCGCAATTGGTACTTCCCATGGTGTGATAGATGTGTGGGACCTGAGATTCAATCTATTAGTTCAAACATGGGGAGTTGGTACGCTGCAGCCCATCAACACTCTCCAGTTACACCCTAGAGCCCCGTTCCGATGGATTGTTGTGGGAGGCGGATTCGATCGCGAGTATATCTCTACCTGGGATATCCAGAATGGAGAATGTCGTGAAGTATTGATTCCAAGCTCGGAGGATGATACTCCTTTCCTGGAACCCATACTAGAACCAAGGTTATCGGAAAAACTCGCAGCCCGGGGTTTGAAGGAATCATTTGGTACGAAACGCGCGGCTATGGCTTTATACGCAGGAAGCGATCTTGCAGCCAAAAATCAATACCTGATTTCAGGTGGTACAGATCGTATTTTGCGCTATTGGGATCTACAAGCTCCTCAAAAGTGCAAGGTCATAAGTGGACTCAGCCATGATCATTCTGGAATGACTTATAGTAGCCGCATTGGATCTACAGTCAGAGCCACTCAAGAAAAAGTTGGTACGGTGAAGTTTAAGCCCAGCAGAAAGCCCCGTTTATCCATAATTCAGAGTGAAGAGATGGACGTGGGGCGCAATCATCGAGGCACAATCACTCAAGTACGAGTGCTGGACACTCAACAAAGATCACTTGTTGCTTCCGTTGATCAAGTTGGGTACCTTAAAATATATCTATAATAGTGAACATATAGGAGTTTAATCCATATGTATTGATAGCCAAAAGCTAGTACAAGAAATAAATATAATGGAAATATTGCCCTCATTTTCGAAAAACGTGCCAATAATTTATTAATATTAGGTTTCAGAACACCTTATGATGGTTGTGCATGGCAAGGTTAAGCCAAAGCCTATCGTAATCGACTCGTCTTGACATGCCCCGACGAAAACAGGCAAAGGTCAAGGAACCTGAATTTGCTATGAATTGGCAAAGAAAATTTCGGGCTGCAGACAGAATGTGTCCTTTTAATTTCTCAGAGGCGTCAATTTCCGAAGACATGATGCGCATTACGCTGGCGGACGATGTAATTGAATCTAACGAGCATTACTATGTTGTTAGTACTGCTGGCGAACCGTTTGCCATTGGACGGATTGTTGAATTCGTCAAATCTAGCGAGGAGGGAGACTTTGAGCGACAATACTCGGCTCGACTCAACTGGCTATATCGGCCTGCATCAATCCATAAAAGATCTCAGAATACCAGAGAACTGTTGTTAACTATGCACTCTGATATTGTTCCACTTGAATCACTCCGATCTAAGGTTACGGTATGCAATAAAATGGAGATACCCGATCTCGAAAAATACATTGAGAAGCCCAACTATTTTTGGTTTGATCGTTATTGGGATAGATATATTTCACGCTTTTATGACGTTTTGCCTTCTTCTCAAGTCACAAATGTCCCTCCTGATCTTGGACCTATTCTTCGAGACCGATTGAAATACCTACTCCTTGAGCCGCAAAGAACCAAACTTTTGACCGAGACTCCGCAGTTTTGTGTTATTTGTGATATGTGGTGTTCCGATGATGATTCTGTTCGTTGCTGTAACTGCGATGAATCTTATCATAGAGGTTGCACGAACCCGCCAATTGAACACCCTCTGAAAGGGTACTCGTGGTCTTGTGGGCCCTGTAGTGCAGCGCGTGAGAGAAAAATTGAAGAAATGCGTGGGCCAGATCTTACAATGCGACGAAGACGCTCCCCTCTTACTGCAGAGAGACAAAAAGAGAAAGACGAAAAGGAAGCTGAGCGGCTTGCCCAAGAAGAGCAGCTTGGAAAGGAGCTGGAGATTAAATACAGTAATATACGTGAAGCGCTTATCCCAAAATACAAGGAGATAGAAGCAGCAATGGCAGAATATAACCATGAACTCACGCCTGCCCAGCTGAGATCAATCAAGCTATGGCCTTTTAGATACCTTGGAATCAATGCGTCAATTAAGGATATATTCGACTTGGATGATCGTATTTACCCAAGGGCGATCTCAAGAGTAGGTAACAAGCACCAGGCATTTGTATCTAACTGGCCTGGTAGACCTGTGGTGTATTACCGGAAAATAATGCTTGATCGTCGTAAGCGTGGCCCTAAATCTCGTAAATCGTCTAAGGACCAAGTGAGGTATGAACCGGACGACCTGGACCATTCGCTTCCTTGGGTCCAAGAGGCTCCTTCTGGCTACACCGAGAGAGGAACCGACCTGACATCTACTCTTACCTGGAGCCCCAATTGGGACGGTTCAGAAAGGGCGGGTTCATTTTTAGAGAAGACCAAGGGCTATGCCAACACTATTGGTGTCCATTACAGCTGCCCAAACTTTATTGATGCCTGCCTACTGGAGTTTATGAATGCTAAAAACGAGGCTACTGCATTGGAGCAAATCGGAAAGCTATCAAAAAAGAAGCTCAAAGAGCCAGATTTCAGCGACCGCGAGGTTGAACTATTTGAAAAGGGAGTTGGAAAATATGGTAATAGCCTTCATGAGGTTTACAAGTATGTACGAACACAATCAGCTGCGGATATCGTAAGATTTTACTATCTATGGAAAAAAAGTGAAGGTGGACATCGTATTTGGGATGATTGCCAAGCCCGGCCTTCGCGGCAAAAAGTCCCCCGTCTGGATAAGGAGTTTACTGAAAGTATTGCTGATAAGAATGATCCTACTCTAAACTATTCTATTGATGAGATTAAGCGCCAGGAAAAGAGCGTATACTGTAAGTTCTGCGCTACTACTACTTCTCGTGAATGGCGAAAAGCACCTCATGTAGTTATTGCGCCCGAAGACAAGACTATAGAAGCTTTGTGCGCGCGGTGTTCTAGACTTTGGTACAGATATGCTGTTGAATGGGAAAATCCAGAAATAGTCATGGAGCTCAGCCAATTAAAACCTGGATCAAGAGCACGACCAGAGCCGGAGTTGATTGAAGACGCTATTGCCATCTTTACCGAGAAAGAGAAATTCAATGAAAAAAGACTTCAAAACTCTTCAGAAAGAACACCTCACTCTAAGAAACGTACTGGC
Organism: Wickerhamiella vanderwaltii; assembly: GCA_030582415.1. Lineage (NCBI taxonomy): Eukaryota > Fungi > Ascomycota > Dipodascomycetes > Dipodascales > Trichomonascaceae > Wickerhamiella > Wickerhamiella vanderwaltii. Next base: position 108,120 of record JAKTWR010000035.1, on the reverse strand, counting down.
AATAACACCATAGCCAATTCTCCTGTCAAGCGTCGCCGCACTCGACAGGCCAAAGAAGAAGAGGCATATGAAGATGAACTACCAGCTGCTGATAACAACTTAGAGGAGGAAGGAGACAAAGGAGACGAAGATGAAGTAAAGATGGGTGACCATGTCAAGGTAAAAGATGAGGAACAAGGCGAAGAACTAGAAGACGAGGAGGCTGTAGAAGACGATGAAGAGGAAGACGAAGAGGAAGAAGATGAAGAAAGAGACGAGCAAAAAGGCATTGAAGACGAGAAAGAAGGGGTCGAAGCAAATGGTGAACCAGAAGAAACTGGCCTCGAGATTACCGATGAAGATGAACAAGTAGACAGTGTCAAGGGGACTTCTCAGGATTTATTAGAATCAGAAAACGAGCTAGACGATAGTGCGGAAGAAACCTCTCGAGCATCGCGGATCCGATATCATGACGAAGAAGAATATGAAGATGGCGTGTCACCACGCAGTGGCTCGTTTGTGGAAAAGAGGGTCGCTGAACAGCCAAATTATTGCATGGTGTGCTGCCAGTACGATCCCAGTTTTACTCAATTGACTTGTCAAGTTTGTAATTTAAGCGTGCATGCGAAGTGTTATGGTTTTGTGGATACAGTTAGTCCGGATACCCCGTGGCATTGTGATTGTTGCCTCAACGACAAGGACCACCAGGCCGACCATATTTACCAATGTGATCTTTGCCCCGTGAAACAAGTCAATTATGTAGCGTGGCTAGCAGGCGAGCGAACAGGTGTTCCTGATGCTCTCAAACGAACCTGGGATGGTAAATGGTCACATGTTAGATGTGCAGTATGGGCACCTCCTGTGCTTTTTGAAAGTTCCAAATGTCTTCAACAAGTGGAAATCTACCCGTTTAGTGCCGATGAATGTGTTAGCTGCTGGTCAAAGGGTGCATGCATTGCTTGTCATCTTTGTGGCACAAAGTTTCACCCCGGATGTGCAGGTGCGCATGGGTTTACGATGGGGTTTTTATTTGCACCGGATGAACAGGGACCAGTTTCTTGGGATGGCAGGAAAGGAGGTCTAAAGCCCATTATTATTTGCGGCGCTCACTCAGATGCCGAGGCCTTACCCGAGGTCATACCTATGTCTGAGATGAATGAAACTGCACAGGAGACCGCTATGCAGCTTTATGCGCAACACTATAAACAAGCCGGAATGCCTGACGTTAAAGGTTCTTTGCGTCGCTCTCTCATTCATGCTACAGCTAGCACGGAGGCAGTTCTCGTTATACCCCTTAGCTTTATGGAGGGCCACCAGGAGGGCCACCAGGATGGTGAATTACTCAAGTTTTTGAATTCAGACAATAATTTGTGCAGTCATTGTAAAACAGTCGTATCTCCCTATTGGATACGCTACCCTGATGGTTGCGTGAAATGTTGCACATGCTACTGGACACTGAAGGATGAGAATCCCCATACCGACTTGAACAAGATAATTGAAAAGATCGGCAACGTCTTTGATGCTGCTGTAGTTCTGCCTAGATCTGAGAGCCAGCACTCAATGAGAATCCAGGATATTTTGTCTTAAGCATTTATTTATTTAGTCTATACGTGGTTTCAAATTTAATAGCGCAGTGCCCCCATTTTGCAATTCAAAGTACAGTTGCTTATTTTATTATGTAAAATTTATATAGGAATACATGCAGGGATTACCGTCGGGGAGTCTGGCAGCTGTGCATACGCGCAGTTACCGAGGTGACGATGCATACCCTCGCAGATACCTGGCCCGGTTTCTCCGTAGTCAAAATTAATCTTTGCGTAAGGAAACGTCTATTTCTTTAACGCATTCAAATTCTTTATCCCCTTTGGCTCGTTTCTTGGGGTTTACTGGCCCCTCATCGTTCTGATCAGGGCCAAGTTTTCGCTTGGGCCCACATGTATTTTTGCTGGCCGCCCTCTCCGGCAAATCTTCAGAAGTTGGAGACTTGGACCTGCTAGAAAAACTTTCATTCGCCGGAGAAACAGGCGAAATTGGAGTGTACCTATTGTTGTGCTGGTATTGGTTGACGATGTTGACATTGTGGTTAACTACGCTATGAATGACATTGCATTGTGGCGGGAGATAGCGTCTATAGTTATCATAATATCTTTGAGGAGCAACATCATACCAGTTCCAATAGGGGCGTGCACTCAAATTCACATACCGAACTGGATACCCAAAGTAAGCGTCCACCTCGTACATTTCTTCCGAGGAAAATATTGGTTCTATTATGAGGAAGCCCCAGAGACGTCTGGGAAATATATTCATCACATATGAGAGTCTGTTGGCGAGACACATTGAGTCCCAGGCACTGTGGTGAGGGTGAGCTGGACGAGGAATGCGAGACATGAGAACTACAAGAGGCTTACCTAGGGCATCTATATATAATCTTTACTTGCAGCATGACGCAAAGTCTTTATGTATGGGTTTGATTCAAAAGAGGCTGAACGTACTTTTGTCTTTGATTTATTTTTAGCATTCATAGGAAATTGGGGAAACCAAAGTATACGATCAATGTCGATACTGCGCAATTATTGTATAAAGAGAAGTTGAAAATCATGTACGAATTTTTTTCGTGGCGGTTGGGCTTGGTCCTGCACGGGCGGCTTATATGCAATGCAAATGCAACGTAGTGGGATGCGAGCTTTAATGTCTAGGTAACAAGATCAGATCTGGACGAAGGATCGTCTGCAGGTGCACATGAGGTAAAAAAGCCTTTAATAATTGAGGGATAAACGCCAATGAAAGCGCGTTAATTAGTAGCTTATACATGATATCAACTGTAGATATGAAAAATAGCCGAACATGCAGGTCTCATTTAAGCACACACGCCCTCGATAAGGCTCAAGTGCAGGTGCTTAAACGAAAAGGGTCAAACTTGAATTTGCTTATGATCGTTAGTAGGTGCTTGTAATTAACAGGATATGGGAGTTAAACCAATACTATGAGACCAATAGCCGGTGTAATTGCAGAAGTTGGTGAGACATGCATAGCTGAGCGCAAAATGTTTAAACAATAGTAACGTAAAAAAGTATATACATTTACCAGCCGACACGGCTGAGTTTGGATTCGGTTGCTACTAAACCAGGTTCTTTGCGTGCACTTTCAATTAGTTCACCGAGTGCCTCATTTTGTTCGGGAGTGAGGGGATCATACCGGAATCGCGGATCCAAGAATGAGAATCTTCCTGCTGCAAAGTCTGCATCCGACATCCGGTCAAGGACATAGAGCTGTGCCCGCACATAGTGAACGAGGTGCTCAAGCACTGTCTCATCAACGACCTCACTCTGCTCGAAAAGATTACGCCAGAGAGCACCAGCTAATACTTGATCGCCAGCAACAAGACCCTCATCGTAAGAGAAAATAGAGCCCTTGAGTTGTTGGCTAAACTGTTTCTTGTGTTTGTTGATTGTGCTATCAGAATTGAGGCGAATAATTTCACGCAACTGGTAGTCAACATCGTCAAAGACACCATCAATCAGTTTACGCTGATACTCACGACAGTATTTGCGGGGCATACGACGCATGCGGACAAACAACATCCAGACATGGAGAATGGAAATTTGATACCACTGGAAAAAAGTTTGCGGCATACCTAATCTTTTATAATAGAATGTAGCCAAAGGACTAATGGGTTTATCTTTCTCAAAGTAGGCCTGAAGTTTGCACTGGTCCCGATAAAGGGCGCCAGCTACGGGTCCACTGCGAATACGATCCATGTCGAGTCTAAACATTTTAATGACATTCTCACCGAGGAAACGTTGCCATCCTTTCAAAGGTACATTATATTTACCTGTATCACCTTTGTATTGAGCAAGAATGTGCTTAATTAGATTACCCTTGGGAAGCTCCGATTCAACGATGGGAGGCACCGCAACTGGCAGTAAATTCTCTTCAACCTTTGTATCTACAACAGTGCGCTTTGGGTTGGGCTTTAGAGTCGCATATGTACACCGTGAATGGAAAACCGGAGCGTATCCTACCCGGAGCAATTTTGCTGTAAGCATGGAGAGTCTGATTTGGGATTCGCAGAATGGAGTGCATTGGCAGATGCTTCCCGAGGAATTGGATAGTGCATACACCAAAAGTGCTATTTACATAGGACAAGGAAAGGGTAAAGAGTGGCTTGATTTGCTCGAGTGCCACTTTTACCTATGTATCATGACCTCGCGAGATAATGAGGCCAAATTGATGCTACACAGAATCCTTGATACATTTGGAAACGATCAAGAAAGTGAACGAGTACAAAAAATGGTTCGAATGTACGGCCAGGTCAAGGAGAAGGTCGAAGGTACGCCCACAACTCCTCGTGGCGAGTACATCACCGCTAAAATCACTCAAAAGGAAGCAATGCTCAAAAAAAAGTCGACCGATACGGGTGAATATGTCAAAGCATTATGTGAGTATGTAGAGAATGATCCTAGTGACGCAGAAGCCTGGGCTGAATTGGCTGAAATGTATGCTGGAACTGGTAACTTTGAACAGGCAGTGTTGGCGTGGAAACATGTGCTTGTATTAGAACCTAATGCTTACAATGCGTGGGCAAGAGCTGGTGAGTTGTATCATTTACAAGCAGTAACAATGCAGGGCGGTGTCGATGTTGCCACAAGGAATCTCGAGGAAAGCGTGAAATGCATGTGTAAATCCATTGAAATTTGCCCCTCTTATGTTAGAGGATTGACGGGCCTTTACATTTATGCTACAAAACTATCACAATGGCCCAAGGCAGACAGAGTACAGTATAGTCAACTGCGGGAGAAAGCGCGCATGGAGCTCTCGAAATCTAATGACGTCTTTGCTAAAAAGGTACTTGATATGTGAATAATGAAGAAAAATAAAAATCCACGGAGTATATGCATAGATATTTATATACAGACTCATGCATCACAGATCATTACAATTGATTAATTACGTTAAATATATCCCTCGGCACAGGTTCTGCCCACCTCGGGCAAAACAGTAGCCAACCAATCAGGGTTTCTAAGTAGTTGAGTAAAATCATCGGTTTTGGGAGGGATTTTGGACTTGACTTTATCGAATGTCGCCTCTTTATCAACATGTGTGCGAATGATGTGGTTCTTTTCAAAGTCTACAAACACGCGCGTATCCCTTATTCTAAAAATCACATCGTCTACTCTCAGGTACATGCGAACCAATAGCAGTAGTTCGCCATCCATTACTCGTACTTTGGCCGTGTAGTCAACGAGACCATTATCACCCAATTCATCTTCATAAAGCGGAATTTCATCAAAGTACAAAATTGGTTTTTGTACTTTTAGCCGCTCAAATGGAATTTCTCCATTGGATTCTTTGAGCAATGGCTCGCTTTCATCGCCCAAATAATGTTGTGAATAGGTCCAGTCAAACGGGCGGTGAATTTTAGAAGTCGAGTGACCATGAGACTCGTGAATACGTGAATCACGCCATTCTTTGGAATATGCAACTTCCAAGATATTTTCCCCGGTTTTACCGACCTGATCAAGAGCCTTAACGGCATCAAAAGACAGCGAGTAGCCGGACTTGTGTTCGATGCGGCAAATACTGGAACCAAAAATCATTTCAGGCAAGGGAATTCCAAGTTTCTTCTCAACAGATTCCATAGAATTGCTGTCTAGAATCGGTCCTTTCGAAGTCTTGACCGTCCATTGATTGTTGGTCCACATAGGTGATGACTGTGCTTCACTGACTGTGTAGCTATAGAGGAATTCCGATGGACTCAATGCTAAAGCCGTTGAGCGTAAGAAATAAGAGTGCAACGCATCGTCCTTTATCGACCAGCTTTACTCTAGTCTAATCTAACAATTATATTTTAAATTATTATGATTGATTTTTCGGGCGTTCATCACCAAGCAAGCTGCGAAATTCCAATTAATAATTGCGAGTTTCGCTTATGTGCCCTTGCCCTCTCCAGGTGGGTGAAATTTGTGTATTGTAAATCCTGGCAGATACGCCAATTTTTGCTTCTCTAAACCCTTCGCACCTATTGCATTTATGAATATTCAAATATTAATTTATTGCTGTCTGCTCAAGAATACGAATATTTCACCGTCGAGGCGTACGTGTGGCGCCCGCGCCGAGGTTAGGCAATAACTTTGTTGAAGTTTGACTAGTATGTAGAATATTGTTCATTTGGTACAAAACCAATGACTCAAGGATTGCTTTTTACAAGTGCTTTAACTCTGCTATTTCCCAGTGGTTGTTGAATACTCGCTAGACGAAAGACACTATATGTGCTTAGTCATGTGCTAGGGCTTAGGGCTCGCCCCATTCAACACCACTCATCTCATCACCGGTCAAACAGTAGATTCGTTTCAATGGCCATCAGCAAGAACAACCCCATTCTTAAGAACCACTTCCGCAAGGACTGGCAACAGCGTGTTAAGGTCCACTTCGATCAAGCCGGTAAGAAGGCTTCCCGTCGTGCCACTCGTGCCAAGAAGGCTGCTGCCCTCGCTCCTCGCCCCACTGAGGCTTTGCGCCCTGTCGTCCGCTGCCCTACTCTCCGTTACAACCGCCGCGTTCGTGCTGGCCGTGGTTTCAGCTTAGAGGAGCTCAAGGCTGCTGACATTCCCCGCAAGTTTGCCCGCACTGTTGGCATCGCCGTCGACCACCGTCGTCAAAACCGCAGCGTTGAGGCTTTCGAGCTCAACGTTCAGCGTCTTAAGGAGTACAAGACCCGTCTTATTCTCTTCCCCCGTCGCTCTGGTAAGGACGGTGTTAAGGCCACTGGTGAGGAGGTTCAAGTTGAGATCTCTACGGCTTTCCCTGTTCCTTCCAACAAGGTTACCTACACCACCGCCGCTGTTCCTGCCGATGAGGGCTCTGCTTACCGCAAGCTCCGTCTTGCCCGCTCTAACGCTCGTTACCAGGGTGCTCGTGACAAGCGTGCCCGTGACAAGGCTGAGGCTGAGAAATAAATTAATAAAAGCATCTAGTAACTTATAGTATCGGTTCGGTTCTGACACAAAATAAAAAATATACAACTAGATAATAAAATATCACAATAAATACGTACACTGTCTTCTCAGAAATGCTAAGGCGGTTTCAGTAATGTTTATCTCCACGATGCAAGGCTATTTCCAATGCGGTCAGTACATGCTTTGACCGACGAATATGCCGTTCAGTTATAATCTTCACCAAATCCATCGTAATATCGCTTCTGAACTTGGCATAACTACCAAGTTCAGACGCTAAGGCGTAATGACTGCCCGATATGGAGTTTGTAAGGTCTCTAATTTTATTTCTAGACTCCAAGATTTTGGCCTCCTCATCTTGAATCGCCTTGGTGCGTTTATCCTCAAAATATAGCATAGGCCAGCTCTTGCTCTCACCCAATTCATACAGTGTGTCACGATGACCCTCTAAATCTTTTTTCACCTGACGCAGTTGTGCAATCATAGCAATTGGTCTCTCAAGTGCTTCTATCAGAGAGGCCGTGCTATGGGCTTCGCACATAATAATTGCTGGTGCAGGGTCCTCGCTAATGTTGGGTGGACGGAGATAATTTATCTGCAACTTGACCATATGCTCATTGATAACATCTTTGATGAACTCTGCTCTCACAAGATCCGAGCAATACGCTATTAGCTCGCGCATGCTGAAATGAGATATTTCTACCCGAGAGGCGCATAACGAGAACTTGGCATATAAAATCATGAAGCTTTTCAGCTGATTGATACTAAATTCGAAAAAGGTAATGATTTGATCCAATTCTTGGTCAGAGTAGCTCAGCTTTTTCGTGCCATCTGGGTTCTGGCGTTTTTGCCAGTATGATTTATTACCGCTGTGTTTCTCAGGTTCAAAGTGGCCCTCTGCATAACAAAATTCCTGAACTTCTTCACAATTCTTGAAAGTTTCATGGTACTGCAGCAAGCTAATGAAATAGTCTGTGTTGTAGGCTGTCTTGCGCATCATACTGCGAGAAAGCTTCCAAGGATCCAATGCAATGTCTGACTCCAACCGCACGGGTGGTACCCAGGAGAACGGGTAATTGCTCTCAAGAATAGCGGATAGAGCAAGGAAGTCTTCACTGGTCCTATAAACCGCTCTACCGTTACTATGGAATAGAGTGATCATGCTGTGAGAGTTGTTAGCAGTGGCCCTAAGAGATCGTACCTCTACTTGGAGGGCTGACCGCTCAACGGTTGCATGGTATACTGCCTTGAGTGATTTCCCCTTGGCATGATCAAAAACGCTCATACCACCAAGATCTACTTGCCACAAACTAGCATTTAACTCAAGAAGCTGATCAACAAAGTCAATTCGGTCATACTTCGCCGCAACCATAAGTGGGGTACGGCCTTTATCGTTTGGTATATCAACATCTATTCCTGAAATCTTTGCAAGCTTTCCAATAATAGTACTAGATTGAGGGCTGATTATGTGCAGGAGCGAGTTTCCTTTGTTGTTGATGTGTTCATGAAGAGATGGTTTGGCCTTAGTCTGCTGGTTCCATTTCGATATTGCCAATGAAATCATCCCATCATAGTCAATGTGATCATAACATCCACTTAAAACAAGTAGAGGAGTCAGGCCACTATGATCGCGACGCGACCAGTCAAGAAGATGGCCAATTTTCGCAATTATAGTATCGTTATAATGAATCAGATGCGCGATTGAACGGCCCGAGTCGTCAACATGTTCAAAAAAGTGTCTCTGGTCGCCTTCATCGAATGCCTCAGTAATTATATCAAGAATAGAATCGGTAGCCACGCGATCATAACTCTCAATTGCAGTGAAAAGCAGCGTAGCATTTGTAGCATCACGGTCCTCAAAAATATATTGAGGTGTGAAAATATTGGGGTATGACTTTACCAAATGACGGAAAAGCTCTCCATTTCTTTGCCGGATTGAGTAAAAGAGGCAATCGAATCCATTGGGCGCAGATCTCGCGACACTGGTATCATATTTAATAGCAGCTTTCATATCATCGTAATTAGACCGCTTCAGGGCAAACCAAAACTGCTCATTTGCGTGCGACAGGCCTTCAAGCCTTGGGAAAACTTCGCGGAGGTGAATAAAAACAGATTCGAGCGTGAGCAAAGCGTAACCCAACTTTCCAATATCGGGGTTTATCGATTCTTTGCAAAAGTGTCGTATTAGTGTCGGTGTTATGTCGCTGAATTTAAAGGGGCTCTTGATCACCGTATACAGGAGCAGGCCAATTAACGAATCAGCAGATATACCATGCGAGCCCAGTGCCTCCATACTTTCTAAAACAATTAAAATACTATCATCAATAGTGTGAAACGACTCCAGTATGGCCAGGCGTCTCGAGACTTCCATAACCAGGTTGTAGTGCGAGCGATTAATATCAGGGAGATCTAGCTGGGCAAGATCCAAGTATTGCAGTTTAGCATGCATTTTATAGAGTACCAAAGAGCCATGATCACTGGCAAGAATCACTTTGAGTTGCTCAAGAATAGGGATTTGGGCTTGGTATTCAAAGTACTCCTGTACTGCATCTGCAATAGGAATTGAAGGATCTAAAATCACCATTAATTGCTTTGTTGCGGATTGCACCATCGATCTAAACGCCAACCCCATTGCTTCCGCGCTTGTAAACTCCGGTATTTTGAACCCTAGTAAAAGGGGTCCTAAAATTGCAGAGGTTTTCGCCCTGGGACCCTTTTTATGACCAATTATTTGCTCCAAATCTTTTTTATCAGATTGCATAGTTGGTGGGGGTATTGACTGACTAGTGAGACCTCGAAAAAACCGACGCGGGGGCTCGGGAACTATCAATGGACCATCGAGTTCGATAATAATGATAAGGCGCTCTTGCGAAATATACTTCACACCAGGATTCCAGGGATAAGCTACTCGGATAAGTATTGGGTCCTGGGAAGGGAATCCACGCTTGGGTGTAATGTGAGTTTCAGATAAATGGACCACACTAGAGGACAAGGTAGAAACCTCGGTACCTTTACGATAATCTCGTACTGTGGGGGGCAATTGTGCTACATGTGATAAAACATAGTGATCTTGTTCCAAAAGGGCAGGGTCAATTTGCAGCGCAGCGCGAATGCTTGGCACCATCACCACCAGGCCACTAGAGATATTGAAAAGTGATCTGACATGAGCCAATCGACTACTAGGGGGTTTTGAAGACTCAGAAAATAGCGCCACTAACAATGGGTTGTCGTACATGTGCAAAGGTCGAGGTCAGGTTGCCTGCGGCCAGCTTACTACAAGGAAAAGATGAAGCAAGAAGTAAAACACAGACAAAAAACCGATTTCCCGGCCAAAATGGCCATGTGGGATTTTAAACACTGTGATCCCAAGCGTTGTTCTGGTAAGAAACTTGAAAGATTGGGTCTGATCCGACCACTACGGATCGGCCAAAAATTTGGGGGAGTCGTTGTTTCCCCGAATGGAAAAGTTCCCGTGTGTCCTGATGATCGTGAAATCGTTGAACAACATGGTGCAGCAGTAGTTGAGTGCTCGTGGGCTCGACTTGATGAGATCCCATTTGCTAAAATCGGTGGAAAGCATCTTCGCCTTTTGCCGTTTCTCTTGGCCGCAAACCCAGTAAATTATGGACGTCCTTGGAAGCTTAATTGCGTTGAGGCCCTTGCAGCATGTTTTGCTATCACTGGTCATTTAGACTGGGCTGCTTTAGTACTGGAGAAATTCACCTGGGGTCACTCCTTTTTGGAATTAAATGAAGACCTGCTTAAACTCTATTCACAATGTACGGACGCAGCGAGTGTACAAAGCGTGCAAGATCAATGGCTCAAGGCAATTGAGAACAAAGAGATCCCAAGTGGGTGGCATGTTGCAAAGACTCATTTTAAGGACAGACAGCAGTCTGATGAAGAAGAGGATGAAGAGGTCGACGAAAACGAGGATTCAACAGATGATTCCCCCACATCCCCAGAAGTCAAGCCTACTATTACTCTTGGTGAACTCTCAGAAGAATCAGAATACGAATACAGTGATTATGACCTTGATGAGGCCCCTCTAACTATTTAGTATATATAAATGCATTTATAATTTCCTCCGGTTATTTTTTATCCTTCATTTTCTTCATTGGCAGCCTCAGCGTCACTTTCATCAGCGTCTACGACGGCCTCATCGTCAACAACAGTGGCAGTAGTAGCAGCACCAGTAGCAGCACCAGTGGAGGAAACAGCAGCGGATTCGACAGGCTTCACACCATCGATAAGGTAATCGATCACCTTAGATTGTTGAGCTGCGTCCATGTAGGCAAAGAACGCGTGGAATTCATTTTCTTTAGCCTCTTGTGCGTGAATCTTATCATAAATGTGCTTTTGCTTGAACTCATCCATTTCAGCAGTATATTTTTCAAAGGATATCTCGGGGTGGCCCAATTGTCTAAGGCGAATATTGTAACCATCGTAAACTGGCTGTTCTAGGAGTAATCCGAGAGCAGGGGCTTTGGGCACTCCCACTTTGACTCTACCAAACAAGCCGCTAATACGATCGGAGGGACTGCCGGTACGAACAACAAGAGCAGCAAATGCAATCATTTTACGAATCTGGTGGAGCATAAACGACTGGCCATGGATTTTGATTGATACCCATTCAGTGCCATCAATGATTGTGGGCACACTGACCGACAAAGATTTCATGATACGAGTGGAGCTGGGGTTATGAAAGTCTTGTCCCACAGTAAAATTATGGAAATTGTGAACACCCTTGTACTGGTCAAGAGCATCTTGTAACAAAGCAAGCCTCTCCGGTGCAGCGCGGTAATTACGACGAACAGTGTTTTCCACTGCTTTGATCTTACGCAATTGGTCGCGTTCTTCAGTACTTTCTTCTTCACCGCGAGCTTCTAATTCTTCAATTTGTTCATCGGTAAACCCAGCTTCTTTAAGAGCCTCATCGACCTCGGTCCAGAATTTGTGGGCTTCTTCTTCGAGAACAGCGGTCTGGGGTTTAACCCGCTTGCCCAGTGCAGTGCGAGGCTTTGGGGTCATAAGAGTATAGGTAGGCAAAAGATACTCATAAACACGAGATGAGCAACATTTACGGCATTCAAAAGACTTGTTGGTTCTACTAATACCCCATACACGAATTTGATCTGGTAGGTGCGAATTAATCTTTGTTACAATGTCAGGGTCCTCAACAATGAGCTTGAGAGAAATGACATTGCCAGCCGCATGGACACCCTTATCGGTTCTAGCAGCTCTGATAAGCGATGACTTTTTGGGGTCGTTTGAATTATCCTTGGAAATAGCGCCGGCCTTGCAAAACGCATCGAATAAATCACCTTCAATCGTCTTGTGAGGGTAATTGAGCTGCATACCATGGTAGCCTGTACCACAGTAACCAATCATTACTGCCACTTTGCGCTTGGGCAAGCGGGCTTCTTTAGCCTCGTTGGACTCTTTGGTCTGGGTTAAACTATCAGACAGGTCAGTTTTAGATCTGGTGCGCTTGAGAGAGGACATGAACAAAAATATTCGATCGAGCACACGCTTTGTCATAAAATTTTTCAAGAAAAAATGCCAAAGATTGAAGCTCCAACTGAAGAAAAGTGAGCTCGATAATCCAATTTACTAATCCTCAATTTTGTATATGAAATCACTTGCTCAGGCGAATATCAAGCATAATATGACGTAGATCCATTGCTGAGTCTAGATAGGGAATATATGCAGGAGACTGATGTAAGGAAACTATTATGCAGCATGAGATCAAACCGATAAACTAGGGGAAGATATCCATAGAGGTTGAAGAGTAGCGCAATGTGGTAACCCCCTCAGATCACCACTATGGAATCCAATAACAAATCCCCTTTATTTTATCAATTCACTTTGACTATAGTTTTTTGTCCGGCTTCGTTTCCCTCTTCCTGCCATAGCGTACAAATTATAAGTAGTCTGGAGAGTGGACACTTAACGACGAACAATTCGCTATATCGACGATATTGCTTTGTTAAGTAAGGGGGTGCACACCATTGTCGAAATAAACCAGGAGAATCTGCAGCCGAGTAACTCCTGTACATTACAACTTTAAGCTAGGGGGTGTTGAAGGGGCGGTTATTATTTTAGCTCAGCTGTCAATTGCGCAGGCACAATGCGCAAGCCAAGGAAGCATAAAATGCCCCTTGCTGAGGATCGCATTTGGTTTTGGTAATCAATGCTCGCAGATCATTACCCAACAAATGCGGTATATCTATATTTGGCAATGGATTAAATGTCGTCAGTCCTTAAAATGCCGCCAAATGCATGTTCCTCGTCGATCTAGTAGGTGCGCTTTGGTAATGACGTCATCCGACAGGGGCAAGGCTACGCTCCCCTGTGTGTGCGCTGTACGTGTGTTCAAGACATGTCTGAGATAGTGATACCCGTTAGCTGGGGGCTATGCATGACACCGTCTCATCATAGCACGAACACATAATGTCGCATATTATAGCACTGTTAAACGAGTTCCTCGTAGCTCTTTGAGCGTAAGCGAATAATACGTTGCTATGACAATTTGCAGATCTTCTCAAATATTATTTTTATTAAGACGTCGCGGAAATATGTCCAAAAATGCAGCATTTCATTGTTCGCGATAGAAATTGTGGCACTGGGGCCTAGCCCCACTCGTAAAATTCCTCGCGGGCGGCATCACCCACAAATTCGAATTTTGTCCATCCCGTATCGTATCGTGCCTATCCTCAGTATCATCTCCTATTTAATTAAAATAAATTCAACTCTAATCTAAAACAAGAGCCGCTACGGCATGATGTACCGCGTTGGCTGGTTGTTAAATTTAGGACTGATGTGCCTATCCAAGGCAGGTACTAAGATGTGCATGATAATTACGCGCATTGTCAGACCGCCTTCCATCAGACCACGCCTTGGGTTTGGGCCTGTGGCGAAAGACACTGGCCTTTGACATCTTTTTCCACCGTTTAGAGTTTGTGGAACGAAATATCGGAGGATCTGTCGCCGAGTCTTGCGTTAAAGTGGGGATGGGTGTGCTTCCGGCCTGTAGGCAGTGGCCACATGCATGCACCCATGGGAGCGAGATGTGTGGCCGCACTCGACCTGGCATACGCCCAACCCTATTCTGCTCCTTCTCCCTGCAGGTGCATTAAAACGAAGACAAAAGAGACATCGAATAGTAAATATTTAGAAAGGATATACCCAATAAGGAGATATTTACTATTGAAAACATTTTTGGCTTGCTGACTTGGTAGTTTGCTTGAGCGTGGCCTGCCTGCAAGCCTTGAGACAACCTGAGGTAAGGCCATGCCAAAAATGAAACAAGTGGCTGGTCGATCCCATCATCTAGTCGAAACAAACGGTTTGGGGTCTGTTCATTATTAAGGAAATAACTATACACTACTATGTCGGCTGGGTTCGAAGGGCCCCCAAATAGGTGCCAAATAATTTATAAATGAACTAACTAAAAGTAGATTTACAAAGAATTGAAAAAGCACAACGTTTAAACCGGAATCTCTCTTGGATAGCAGGTTGTATAGTCCCAGTTTTTGTCAGATTTGGCTTACCTTAATACCACCATCACCATGGAGATTGAGGATCCCGAAAATGGGCCGCCCAAGGTACCAAAGAAACACGTCAAGCAAAAGGGGTCAAAGATCTTTCAGTGTACTGGATACGGGGACTGTAACATGACATTCTCGCGCAGCGAGCACCTGGCGCGCCATATTCGCAAGCACACGGGCGAGAGGCCATTTAGATGCGACTGTGGGAGGACATTTAGTCGCCTTGATAATTTGAGACAGCACATCCAAACAGTTCATGCGAACGAGTCACAGTTATATCAGGCATACACCAAGAACCAACCAGGCCAGTATTTTGTACCTCAGCAGACCCCACCGCAACAGCCTGCCCAGCTCTCACAGCTTGCGCAACCACCTCAGTACTACAATTATCAACAATACTTTGGCCAACAGCCGCCAGCGCAGCAGAGAACATCCCAACAGTCACTTCCAAGCGTGCAAGACCTTCCGTTCCAGATGGAGTCTGTACAGCTCGCACCGCTGTCAACTGCACAAACAAACGACTCGTTTGGAAATGGAAAACGCAGCCCTGTTCTTAGTAGTGCTAGTTCGGTTCATTCCGTTGAATCGGGCCTTTCTATTGGATCGGTGTCTAGTGGAGTGAGTCAAAAAAGCCAAACTTCGGCATGGCTCAATAATGTCTTGAACTCACCCGAGGATAGTCCTCGAAGTCGAGAGGAAACCATGTTGCCTAGTGTAAGAGACCTTATTCCGGACGAAAAAAGGTCAAAGAAAAGGCAAATTTTGAGCAAACCTCTGCCACCTTTGCCGAGAGAGTTATAAGAATAAAACACTCGCATATCACCACTATTATTATTCTTTTTGGTGTTTTTTCATACTCTTTCTCCCTTTATGGCTTTGTTTTTAGAACAGGATGGTAAAAAAAAATGAAAGAATACATATCTGGTGCACGTACCTTGGTTCCTTATTTATCTAGATGCATTCCTTAATTGATTGGATCTTTTGCTCCTCTATATACAGTTTAGTTTAGTGAGATCATATCCCCGTAGACTTATATATATATGTATATGTATCGACTTTTGATGCCTTTGGGGCGTTGAAAATAATAAATGACTACTTTGAATTTCTATCGATAGTTTCCAAGGGGATGGGTTCGGGTTACTCAGCGCGCAAGCTCGGACTCGTTGCTATCATAACTTTGCCAATTACAATGACAATAATATCCCATCAAGAATCAATGACTACGAATTTACGGGAGGTTTAAACTCTACTGTGAATAGAGTTTGAAATATTGTCCCAATGCGGGGCTATCAAGAGGGGGGTGGAGTCCAAAAATGGCGTAGCTAATCTGGCACGTGATGTACCCTGCGTCCACCGCATTTGTCATTTCTTAACCTATCTGGTGAGAGAATGAAGTTAACTTCCCAACACATATGAACTATTCATCATCGCCAACTTCCTCTACAGGTTCATATTACGATAGTCAGAGCCGCCCTGCCAGTGTATCACCCACTCTTGGCCAAGACCCCATGATCTTTAAGATGCGCTATGATGCAGGTCGGGGGTTTGACCCAGACGATGATTATGAGTTTTGCCCAAAGCTCACACAATATCCCCAGACTCCTGTAGTGACTTCTGCCCCTGTTACATCTGTCACACCCGCCTACAAGCCTGTCCAAGATATGGTCAGCCCTGTTCGCCGGCCAACACAGCTTAAAAAGGCATTAGAGATTATCAACCCCGCTACTGGGCTGCGTGTTGGTTCTCCAAAGCCCAAACATTGATATTTATTGCCATTCATCCATTAGATGCCGGGTACAGATTGATGTACTCTGGATCGTTCATGTCGACTCTTGGGTAATTCTCCTGTTGCTTGCAATTGTGAGGCCCAAAACCAGCTTAAATTATTAAATACTATGTATTAGCTAACAACTCTCATTAAATTCACCGCTTGAAGCGAGCGTAAGGGGAGCCTCTACTGCTCTGTTGCCGTATGACCCCTGGAATGTAGTGGCTGGTCTAAATTCGATGATACTCAGTTAAGTTAATTTCATGCCTACCAGATTAATATTAATTCTTAACTCAATGGATATATTGACATTTGAGAGTCCGGTTGTCAACCACTATGAGCATTATTTGTGTACCATAGGTGTGGCTATGAACCCATTAAACATGATGCGAATGAACTTCGTCTCAAATAGGCCCGAGACGTGATCTATTCTAGTTTATGTATAGTTTTAGTTTTACATCCATATTCCTGTCTCAAGAGGTCAAAATCACCAATCACGGGGGGGGGGGGGCAGAATGTGGTCAAGAGTAAAATGTGAATAACCTTGCCTATGTGCGCTAAAATTATTTTCATTCAATCTTAAAAACCACGGTATATTCAGATAGAAACAATAATGAGGATTGCTTTCACTTGTTGAGGGTGTTCCAGTTAAGCAATTAGTATAGCAGCTTTTTTCTTGGCCAACATAGGCCATGAATCGGAGCTGCACCCAAATAGAATTAGTTATAATTGCAAACTAAGGCTATGCCGATCAATAATTTCGACTGAAAAACGTTGATGCGTCTAGTCACTGACCTGCTCGCAATACGCATGCATAAACATGCCATGCCTTTGTTTCAATGCTAAACTGGAATCCTTGCCGAACATTTTTAGCTGAAATATTTATATTTTGCTCGATCAATTCAGCTCTTAATGACTACTGGGTGCTCGAAAGTGGCTTATTCCAGAGGTGTCTATGGTCGGGAGTCTAAAGTATTCAAATTGACATAATTTGCTTGCAATGTTAATTGATTCACGTATAAATCACTTGGCCGCTTCTTAGCCGGACGTTGCTTGAAGACACTCTGACTACTTTACTCACGCAACTGCCCCATCCAACTTACAGCAGCGTCTAAACAGTATGGTAATACAAGCACAGAGAGTGCTCAACGATTGGTTTGAAATATCTCGGGTTGCTCATATTCCATATAAAGTTTTCATACCTACTGTTTCAAAAGATGAACATATACAAATTTTGAAAACGGCGACAGCGCTCCGCTATGAGGACAGTGCCGTATTATGCTACCAGCGTGGCCGAGAATTGTGGCTATTTGGCAATCAAGAGCCACCACGGGACCCTCATCCTAGATTTAATTTAACTCTCAGCCACAAGGGTACCATCCTTCCCAGTTCTGCAGGCTTGCCGCTATCGTCGGATACCCCTCGACCATGGAATTATCTCGCAGCGGTGCGTAATGCTGCCATTGCCCATATGATTCAAGCACAAAATCTACTACCATTCGGTGACTCTCTCTATGATCCAAAGTCTGGTTGTTTAACTCATATTGTACCGGGAATAACAGTGCAGGGCCACCTACATCTGCGGCTAACAAACGAAGCTGCTAATTTACGCCGTGTGACAAGTAAAGAAACACCGCTAGTGTGGCTCATTCCATTTGGACGACAAGCACGCCTTGTGGATACTTTCTCTGCCCCATCCCCTACGCTTTCTCAGCAATTCGCGGAAGTGCTACATGATTTATGTTATATATCCTTGCCTCCAATCAATGAAGGCATTTGGGTACAGGTTAGCTACGAAGGACAGGACTTTTTGTGGCCGCAATCTTTGGTGGTGACCTCACAACAATCTCCCGAAAACCTAAGCTGGCTAAGGTATATCGATAATGCAACAAGGATTACTGAACAGACGGCAGAAATGGCAGCTCCAAGCCCGAATCAAACTCCAGGCCAAGTGGGAACCCCAGCTACACACCACCATCATCTGATGGCCACATTACCTTCAGTATACATGCCTCCGCCTCTTCCGCCTCCACCGCCCACTCCCTCGGCAACCGTGATTGCTCCAAGCGAAGGAGTTTATCCAACTCCTAATGATAACTCACCCGAGCCCAACGCTCCAGCTACAAACGAAGAGTGGCCAACTGCAGAATGGGAGGAAGAAGAAAATAATGAGGTCACTGTTGCGGATTTTAACTTCTTTGACGTCCCCACTACGGCTCCCGAAAAGCCTGCGAAACCAGAGTCGGATACTTCCTCGCCACATCCACCTAGTACCAAAACCATTCAGTTACCAAGGCATCTTGAATATTCACCCAAGAAGACCGTAGGTGGCGCATTTGCACCTTTGGATTTTAATTCTTCTCTTAACATGGACTCAAAATACCTTGTAGGAGGTCGTTACTTTACGTCAAATGAAGAAGCAGAGGAGCAGGATGAAGAAGGGCCCAATAAGGAAATTAGCGCTTTGAATGCTAGCTCTGGAGATAGTATGGACGAGTTAGAGACAGACAGCGATGTTTCAATGGCAGATGAGGATGACGATGTAGCGATACCAGATCCTTGGTCCTTTTCAGTAGAGGCAGAGACCTCGGAGCAGCCATCCATGGTAAAAGATGACGACAGGGCGGGCGACCCACGTACCTATTTCAGCATTTCTCGTCAACGAGCTATCGATGCATCTATTTTCACAGTAGAAAATAATGACCGACCATGGCTAGTAGAAGCGTGGGTCAATGCTCTAACGGTGGCTCCTAAACCTGCACCTACAGACCATATATCAGACGAGTCTATTCAGGCTCTCATGGAGCAAGTTGTGTGGGACAACGGACAACTGAACTTCTCTGATGCATACGGACCACGCTATGGTATTTGCAGCCCTGCGAAGCCATTGTTCGTCAATTCTTTGAAGGCAATATTCCCTGCAATAAGAAGACTGTCACTGGCGGATATGTGCTTGAATAGCTCTGCTCTTTCTGCTCCAACGCCTTCACATCTGTTATCTCCTGTAATTCCTGGCGCTGACACTGTGGCGAAGCCCGCTAGCCCACAGGCAGCACCACGGGATGAGGAGCTCCATTTCACTCTTTTGAGCCCTCCACTCTACTCAATTCATCGTATGAACCAATCACACAAGGCTCGAGCTGCAATCTTGAGGTTTTGGAAAGTATTTGGCCTTCAACCTGGGGGCGGCAAACGTGATTTTGTTTTGGTCTCTATGGTACTTTCCTCCAAAATAAGATCACCCATTAGAGAACAGGTATTGGCGTACATGAAGTCTATATACGAAGGTTGTGAACTGGGAACCATAACGATTCCGACTGTCGGCCCAGTGAAGAATGGTCACATGGAAATTAACGCGAATCTTGATTATTTGAACCCTGACACTTTGGGCGATCTTTATGAAAACTCTTGCTCTGTGCTGAAACGGAGTCT
Organism: Wickerhamiella vanderwaltii; assembly: GCA_030582415.1. Lineage (NCBI taxonomy): Eukaryota > Fungi > Ascomycota > Dipodascomycetes > Dipodascales > Trichomonascaceae > Wickerhamiella > Wickerhamiella vanderwaltii. The sequence goes on along the minus strand of JAKTWR010000035.1, from coordinate 88,438 downwards.
GGCTGAAGAATTTCCCCCAGAAACAAAAGTTATAGTGCTTATGTCGTGGCCAACAACGCATAGAGCCTCACCTATTCCTCTGACGAGGGGATACCTGGCACTTAAATCCGGATTTCCGAATTTGCGCTGGCAGTTGTACTCAACTGAGTATAGTTGGCTATATCCTGACGAACTTGGTACCATCAGCCAGTATTGGTATTCTAAAATTGCGCTAATGTGGTATGATAGGTGGGTGGGACGTACTGAACCGGGTCTAGAACCCGCGTTCAAACTTGCACGTTTAGTGCCCCATTCCATTAATCTTCGCTACGATGAACAGCCTTCTACTCACATATTCGATACAGACCCAACGATGCACGTTGCCTATGCCATCACAAGCGATCGACGCTGGGTTGCGGTTAGCTGGTCAGACCAGTGGGCAAGTTGTACCCGCGTTAAAGTCTACAGATTAAATGGTGACTCTCAGACTGTTGCAAACTCTCCTGCGGTGGATGGCGGTGTGCAGATAAATCGTGCTGAGGATAGACTACCATCTGTATTTAAAGAAATCTGGCTAGAAACTGCTACGGTGTGCGGACAGTGCCCTAAAAGCTCTGCAACATGCCAATGGCGAATCGCTCTTATCAAATGTGGACCGATTGATGCTACTGAAGTCGATATTTGGGCCAAAATCCAGGCAAAGATTGTTTGGCCAACTGTATCTTGCCTCAATCTTTTAAGTATCCCCCGATTTTCTCCTCTCCATGTTTATGACGGTGAAATGCTGTTTCCTCACGTGGGAATGGGTTCAAACGATCAGACTGTGTGCCCTCCCGATCCTTCTTCAGAAGACCCTCAGAAGAAGAAGCGTGTAGATAATGTTATTGTTTCTGCAATAGATGAGACTCATGGAATTGTTTTCGAGAATAAGCTGTATGACCTAGTTAACAATGCTACTGTGCTTGCGGCCGGTGTCTTCATAAAACCTTTAAACCCACCGTCATTTTTCGGCAACCAACAACTCGAAGTCTGTCTTGTGCATGGTCAGAAAGTTTCTAAAAACTCAATGAAGCAAATCCTTGGGCAATTCCGCCGACTTTCATCTCTCGGAGAGACCACCGGCGTTAGTGCCGATGTGACAATTTTACCTTGGCACGTGGAAGCGGCACAAAAGATGGTGCGGGCACTATCGCTTATTTAAGTTATTAAATACATGCTTTGTTTATTATTATTTTCTTTACGATAAAACTCCCGAGAGAGTACCTGTACCTAACTCATTGGAAATAGTCCAAGTTCATGGCATCATCGAGTTCATCCATACCCATGGGCCCGCTTGCATCCATATCGAAACCATAATTGAAGCTACTATCAGCCTCTAGGAGCGGTTCAGTAGGTGCTAATGGGACGTCGTGTACTTGGGGTACGTTAAATATAGACGCATCGGGTTCTTCATCGGGAGGAATTTCCTCTTCGGCAACATCAACGTGACCCTCGTAAATGGCCTGGAACTTCTTCACGTAATTTGTAGCAATATCTATAATGCTGGGCGGGAAAAATCCTGTGGGAATTAACTGTGCCGAGTTTACTTGTCGGACAAGCCGGCTACAGTACAGTACGACAAAGGCGACCTGGATTTCGGTTGCGCACTGTGCTGGCACGTCTTCAAAATTTTGCATGGCCATTCTCATAATTTCTTCCTTGCCAAAGTACTTGAGCCCCATATTAAATAACCTACCATCAACAATAGGAAACCCAACAGGCTCATTCTGCCACTGGATGAGTCCTTTTATATTTGTCTCAAAGGCCGATACGTAGCTACCTTTGATCTCAAGCTTTGGAAAGCTAATAGGCCGGGCCTTTTCAATTATACTAGAAATGATTGCGTTAACGTTTCCATTGCTAAGCGCGTAGTTATTGGATTGTTCAAGGTCAGGAGTAATAATATTGATGATTGCACGGAACTCGGGGATAGTTGAGTTTTTGTCAACCTCTAACAGCAAAATCTGAAGCACCTCAACACTTGCTTCTACATTCAGCTGAGCCCAGATATTATACAAGAGGGATTTCAATATTAATGGCAGAGCGGGAGCAAGATATGGTTGTAAGAAATACTCCAATCCCATTTTGAGCGTTTCAAGAGGTACAATATTATCTTGATATGCCAACACAAGCTGTTTGATAAGTGCGGGGAAGATGTTAAACACCTCTTCAGGAGATTTAAGGCAGTCGTCCGTGACCCCTCGTCCGCCAATAAGACCTTTGATCCAGCATCCAAGGAGATTCTGTAATTGAGGAGATAATTCTTCAAAATTGCTAAAATCAGTGGGATCTTGAAACAGTACCTTGTATGTCCAAATAGATTGTTGGTCAGAGCTGGGAATATGAATTTCATACCGGGTAATGGCGAGATTAAGGAACGTGAAAATCGAGCCAATGTCTCCGTAAACTTGTGAAGAAGAAAGAGTTGTATCCACTTGGTAAACGGTATCTAGCTTTTTAACGATGTACTCAAGAATAGACTTCATTGGAACATGCATAAACAGATTATCACAGCTTTCAATGCTATTGAGAAATGCAGTACTGAACCAGGCCAGAGATCTAATATTTACCCGAGGATTACGCACGAATTTCCGAATTTCCTGGCATGCAAGCTCTAGTGCCAATGGTTGCAACGAAGGTAGTCCCTCCACGAGCCTGACAATAATTGACTGAGAATACTGCAGTTTTTCCGGATTTTCTTGCATGATCTGGCGAGAAATATCCTTTACAGGGATATCTAATAAAGTGTCCAGATTTTCCGGACGAGCATGGTAATCGCGGTGTAAAGCATGAAGGACCGAAGCGTCACACAAGTTCAAGTCTGCACAGGCTCGAACAAAGTTCAGTCTCATTTCCGTAGCATCTACTGCCGCGGCAACTTCTTTGTCCATAGAAGTTAATAGCCTTGTTAGAGCATTATCTAGCTTCTCACCCTTGGCGAGGTGTCTGAGAATAAGTGGCAGTTTCTTGAGGATAAATGCTTCCCAGATGGATACTCTGGTTTTGAGAGAACGAGCAGAAGCGTATGCGTCGAAAGTTGTTAATGAAAGCTCAAACGCAAGCGTTGAGGATATCTCATTGGGCCAAAGAATGTCAAGCTGCTCAGTAAACAATTGGTTTCCAGGGTAAAGCACAGAATTGCTAATGAATTCGTCGAGCCACAGCAATCGAAAAGTCCTACCCGGTGTATAACTTAATTGCCCCACGTCTTGTTGGGTGCGCGAAGGACCGAATGCATCAGCGTGCTCGGCGCTTATTTCCTGGAGGCGAGCAGGGATATGCGGGGCATGATGTAGAATCTGGGGGGCCAGGCTCGAGTCTCCTAAGCTCTTGACGAGGAAATTAGCTTCCCGAGAGCCTTCAACTGCTTGCGTGGTTAATAAAACGATAGAGTTTGCGACTAGATTGTGATCTTCGATCCCAGTCACACCATTCAATCCTTTAGTTATATAGGCCATTAGATGCTGTGATCGAGGAGTTCTTTGTTTCCAATCCTCGTTGGCCCATAATTCAAGTAATTTTTCAAGAGGCAAAATAGAGCTAGGGTCCCAGGATAAATACAGTATGTACTCGAACAGAAGAGGAGCATGATCGCCCTGAACAAGAGACAGAAGAACATCTGGACCTGATTTACTGTGTTCGGGGCTATCTCGTAATTGATTGCATAGACGAGCGAATAGTGAGGGTGGCCAACGACGAAGCAGCGCTGTCTGGGTCAGTACCGAGAGCATGTAAGCCGACACTAAGGAGCTTGAGGTGGGTAGAAGGCTAATAGGTTGGCTATATGGAACTTTTGACGTTCAGAGCTACGAAATAGAGTATTCTTGTGATTAAATAGTTTGTTATCACCGGTAATTTGGCGACAAATGAGGAGTAATATTTAGTATTGCTTTTACAGAAGCGCTAGTTCGCCAAGGTAAGAAAATAGCGAGGAAAAAGAGTTCTTGACGGGATGATCCTTAATTTTAATCAGATATTTAACTATATATTCAGTTTAGATAGCTAATTTCCGTTTAACGGATTGACAGCTCGAGCGGTTGCATAAATGCAAAAGGGCAGTGCATGGCAGTACATAATCCACCTATGCACGTGTAAGGAAATCTCAGTACCTGCACGAAAGTGACACATCTCTATACTAATACACTACAAAGATGATTGAATATCAATTATATATAAATGAGTATATAGTTTTAATTTTGCACAGCTTCCTAACGCATTGATGACAAATTTTTTTTTTCATCGCCTTAAAACCCCTTCTACCACCTAAAGAATTTTTCAATGAAGATCTATACTGACGTTCTTTCTGGTGACGAGTTGCTTAGCTCCGCTTTCGACATTAAAGAGGTTGATGGTGCTGTTTACGAGGTTGATGCTGCTATGGTTAGCATGAAGCCTGGTGCTGATGTCGATATCGGTGCTAACCCCATGGAAGGTGAGGAGGCCGCTGATGAGGGTGAGACTATCCAGGTCAACAACGTTGTTTACAACTCCCGTCTCCAAGAGACCTCTTTCGACAAAAAGTCCTTCATGGTCTACATCAAGGGCTACATGAAGAATGTCAAGAACTACCTCCAGGAGAAGAACCCTGAGGCTGTTGCTGACTTCGAGAAAGGTGCCACTGCCTACGTCAAGAAGGTTTTGAGTAACTTCAAGGACTACGAGTTCTACACTGGTGAGTCTATGGACCCCGATGGAATGGTCGTTCTCGGTAACTGGCGCGAGGATGGTACTACTCCTTATCTTATCTTCTGGAAGCACGGTCTTAAGGAGGAGAAGATCTAAGTAGCTCTTAATATCTAGTTTTACTTGCAAAAATTTATTCGATCAATTTATATTTGCTGCGAGTTTCCCAACTAGGAAGTCGCTACGATGGCTGCATTATGCACGTACTTTAAAATACCACATGGTATACTGTATGGGTTATACCCACTACCCCTCATGATTGACAAGGTTATTGCTCTTGTAGTGATTCTTATTACTTCTGCTATAGCTGTACTGGTACCAGTTGTTCAAACATTAAATGCTAACCTCTTGTTTGCTAGTAAACACTTTGGTTCCGGGGTCATTCTATCTACTGGACTCGTCCACTTGCTACAACCTGCCGTAGAAGCTCTCGAACCAGTCTCTGAATATCCAATTGCATACGCCCTTTGCCTCGGTAGTATTCTCATCCTTACCTTAGGCGACGGTATGCAACGACGCAATGGTCACTCTCACTCGCATGGCTATGAATCAGTTGAAGGTGAGAAGGAGAACGATAGCGTCGGCTCAGTACTTGTCTTGGAGAGTGGAATTCTCTTCCACTCGGTATTTATTGGCATTTCTTGTGCCTTTGCTGATAGTCCTGCTATGGCCTGTGCTATTGTTGTACACCAAGTCTTTGAGGGCATTGGGCTTGGTGCGCGACTTTCTGCGGTGAAATGGGATAAACCATGGAAGCCCAGAGCTTGTGCCTGGCTTTACGCGCTCGCTACGCCCTTGGGGATCATAATTGGACTGACTAGCGGGGCTAGTTCGCCCACTGTTACCGGCTTATTCGACGCTATTTCCTCGGGGGTTTTATTGTACACTGGGCTAGTTGAGCTACTGGCGAATGATCTCATGTCTGATCTGCTTCAAAGTCCTCTGAGCACTTGGCTTGGAGCTTATGCATCTACTGTCCTCGGTGCAGTCGCTATGGCTGCATTGGCAGAGTGGATCTGAATGTATGTACCTCATTAGTCTATAAATATTTAGGCGTCATTTTTTTCTGCTTTAAGAGCATTGAGTTGCTTCCATAAGTTTTCTGTAGTCTGCTGGGCGTCGAGAGCCGTGCGACGGGCTTGGCTCTCTGAATACTCCAAGTCAGCAATACGACGCTTCAGAAGATCATTTACAAGCTCAAGCTCACTGACACGAGTGCCAAGCTCTTTATTGATATCTTCCGGAGAACGGCTGGGTTCAAGACCTCTGATTCCAGGAAGTGTATTTTTGTCCTGGAGATCAGCTGCTTTGATGTGTTGGAGAGGCGGTACGCGCTCCAAGCCCTCTGGAGGGCTGCGAGGAAGTAATAATTCACTCATACTTCCTCGAACCAGTTGGATATTAGGGGGACTGGGCTCAAGCGCGGGACTACGTGCCAAACTAGGCATCGGAAACGTTCCCTGTGGGGTGCGCACGGGCGTGGGCTGTTGTGAAGGGTCAAACACATAGGAGGGCATAACAGCTGGGCTTCCTGTATTATTCGCTACTTGCGGAGCTGGTGGAGCGATATGGCTAGTGGTAATAGGGGTAGGAGCTGCGGGAGCAGCGGCAGTGGCAGTGGCAGTGGCAGCGGCAACAGGAGCCGAAGTGGCAGTAGCCGGGGGCCGTTGTTGAGAAGGAGCAACCCCTACAGAAGGTCGGAACTGTGGCCTCTCTGCAGATGCACTGCGTTGTTTTTCTGGGGACATTGCCCGTGGCGATGTCATGCGCGATCTCTTGGGATGAGAGCGACGACCAAGGGAAGTGTTTCTACTACGATTTCTGCTCTTAATGACGTCGGTTTTTAGTGAAATTGGGCGGCGACGACCATGTAATTTAAAGAACAAACCGCAAGCATTACAAAGGATTTGCCCGTTTTCATCCCGGCGCCACAGCGGGGTGGTAGTAGTAAGACAATTTTGACATACGGTAGTTCCAGGTCGCGGCTGCTCAGTGCCTCTGGAGGCGGCAGGTGTGGCGGATGGTGCTATCGGACGGTTCGTTTCTTCCTCCTGTTTTACATCTGAAGTATCGGGGCTGTGCGATTTTAATAATGAATCAGAGGGGGGATTACTTGTCACAACTCCAGTCATGATGCTACTACCAGTGTAAGACTTGTCCGATCAATAAGCACAATTTTCTGTCCGCTCAATATATTTAAACGCTTTGTCTATCATTACTAAGGGGAAGATTTTCAGTTGCTGATAAACATGCGGTATATTGTTGGTTAATTTTACTTACAACGATATATTCTAGTAGATTTGCTAATTAAATCCATGGTTTTAAATTTTTTGCATCTGCCTTCTGTCGGGTGGGGCCTAAGAAAATCTCGCAGGTACCCGATACATTGTCTTTAACAGCACATATGGCTACAGTCAATTTACTTATAGTAACTAAAAAGTGTCATGTTACGCAGTGGATAAGTTTATTGTGTCCCACGACGTTTCATTTACTGTCAAACGATGATGTTTCAGCAACCTCGCATTTTATCGTGCATGGCTACTATGTAATCTCGGCTTATCATGGTAACTATAGGCGAGCATTGTTATGGGTATTTAGCTGCGGATAAACCATTGAAACTATTCCCATAGCTACTATTATCCTAGTGCGCCCAAATCCGGAGCTCTTTAGCACCCGTTTCAACATTATCATTTCGTGAACAGTCAATATATAGGTAAACATATCTATTTCCCTGGAAAATAAGTAATTATAAAGTTAATTGACCTAAAAATATTCCCAAAACCCGTCATTACTATCCTGTTGCATTTAGACACTTTTGAAAAACTGGCTAAAAGGGCATTAGGTTTTGCTAAACAATTAATAAAACTATATAATAAATCAAAGAAAGTATAATTTACCGTATCGGACTAGTAAATGTCGGAGTGATAAGCCCACAGATGCATGCATGAGATAGGAGGATTGACACCTAACGTGCACTAAGAAGGAACCCACCGTATCATAACACCAGGGTCATGAGATAGAGCTTAAAATAAACTAAAACGTGCATTATTTCAACCAGATTTCTATCCACGGAAGAAGATGTAAAAATTTTTCAGGGCTAGGACCGCTGCACATGCCGCACCTTCGTCATCATCTCCTTTGCCGGCCTGCTGACGTATGGCCGTTGCAGCGGTCATACATATAGTACAAACCTTGCTAAAGGCAAGGATTTATCTAAACAACATTTCCACCGTTGTAAACTCACGTGCATGCCGATATCTTGATTTATTGGCGCGGAGAGCGTCATCGATAAATTTCAGTCAGGTGATCGTCACCACCGCTCTGCCCCCACCAAGCATTTTCTCTGAAATATTTTAAGACCCCCAGTGAAAATTCGCATGGGGAGTTAATTTTTTTCAAAAAAAAATAAAGTTAATAAAAGCCCTTACCCTTGGAAAGATTACCTCAGGTGAATTTTTCAATACTTGATCAATGCGTATTCACACATGCCATTTTTGTTCTGGTCCGGTGTACCCTGGACACGGAATTACGTTTGTGCGTAACGACGCTAAAGAGTTTAAATTCTGCCGTTCTAAATGTCATTCAAACTTCAAGTTGAAGCGTAACCCCCGTAAACTTAAGTGGACAAAGGCTTTCCGTAAGGCCGCTGGTAAAGAGATGGTTGTTGATTCCACTCTTGCATTTAATCAACGTCGTCACATTCCTGTTCGTTATAACCGCGAGCTTGTTCAGAAAACTATTGAGGCCATGGGTCGTGTTGAGCAGATCAGAGCTCGCCGTGAACGGGCCTTCTACAAGAACCGCATGCGTGGTAATAAAGCCCGCCAGCTTGCACTTGATCGTAAGCTCGTTGAGGATAACCCTGAGCTCTTGCGTAGACGTGAAGTCGAGTTACAACGCGCTGCTGCCAAGGAACAAGCTGCCACTATGGAAGACGACGAGGACATTGAGGTCGAGGAGGACGATGTTGAAATGTCCGAGTCTGAGGTTGAGTCTCAATCTGATGGAGAAAAGGTGCCTGTCTTGGTCAAGCGCAAGCAAAAGCGCAAGCTTCGCATTTAATTTATTTAGTTGTTGTCTTTAAAGAATAAATATCTAGTAGAACTGCGACAGATTATCATTAATCTCTGTTTCTGATCCTGATAATTGTTGTTGAGTTTGGGTTGATTGATTAAGGAAATTGTTCCAGATGAATGACTGCTGCATTTCATTTAGAAAGTCGTACACATTGTTGTCTGCATCTGAGCTCTCGTAAATGCCAGGATTGGCAAACTCTAAATCTGGCTCTTCTTTGATTCCAGGGACGCTATAATCAGTCCCTGTTAGTTCCTCCGGCAGCTGCTGATTGTTGGTAGTGTCAGCCGGGCGAGCCAATACCTGTTCAGGCTTGTATAACCCAGCTGGAGATTGGGATTGATCTCTTAGTTTTCTAGGTAATGCCATGGGTGAGGCAGTGTGTTGCAAGGAGTCTTGCCCTTGAAATAGCGGAGTGTTCATTTGACTCTGACTCTGAGGATTTAGAGCCGGGGTTGTGATTGTATCACTACCAGGTCGTGCGGCAGAGTTTAGGAACGTTACAATAGAGTCATCATCCACGTCAGAATAGGTGGAGGGAGAAGCAGAGTTCTCAAGGAGCTTGTCTCTGCGGACTAACTCAATAATTGCCTGTGATAATAACTTGAATGATCTATGACAAGCAATTGCTGCATCGCAGTAAGTCTTTAGTGCTTCCATCACCTCCAATGCAGAGATAACAACTGTTTCTAGTTCCGTAATAGAGGTCTTTGCTCTAAATGACGCAGAATGGTAAAGAACATATAAATATGATGTGCCCGCTAGGAAAATATTGTGTACTGCAGCCCAGCTATAGTTGAGGCTCTTTGTAGCGAAAATCTCGCTGTATGTGTGTAAAAGCTGTAAACCAGCGTGTGCAATAACCAGCATATGACCTTCTGAAGGTCGTGGGTTTCCAGGGCTTACCCCAAATAATAGAATCCTCGTTTGATGGTAATTCAGCACCAGGTAGTTTACATTAAAGTGACAGTTATTCAGCTCTGGCTTAGAACGAAACTCTTGCCACCACGATTCTAGTTGCTCAACCATGGATTCACGCCATTGGTTCAGATCTCCAAATGCACGGGGCACCTCGCGACCGTCATATAGAATTGATTGAATTTCTCCTTGGAGGCGTCTCAACCGAAAAATTCCAAGCGAGAGTCGTTTATAAGTAGGTCCACATGGGAGTTGCGAGCTGGGGGCATCTACTTCAGTACCATCAGCCATCTTGTAAGGTATACGGGAATCGTCCAACAAGGAAGGGAAAGGAGTACGCGCGCAATAATCAGGGATTCCAGGAGGCCTACCAAGGTAAACAGATATTTGACGATCCAAGGAGTATGCGCACCAAAAGAGACGACGTGTAAGATCTGCGGTGAATTTGTTGACCTTGGTGTTTCGGCGCTCATGGTGGAGGCCTAGCTCCTGGCACATACGCATTGCTGTACCCACGACATGCCAGATTCCTGGGTGCGCAGGTCGCATAACACTATACAGGCCAAGTAGCAAGACACCTTGAAGTGCTTCTAAGCGATCTGGGCTCGATAACACAATCTTATAGTACTTCATGGCAGTAAAGTGGAGGCTATCTGCGAGCTTTTCATCGTACTCCTGTTGACGCGAAGCTGCGGCGACAGCAAAAACGCTATAAAGGAAGAATAAAGAGCGGCGAGTGCCGACGCTGGGGTATGCGTAGTTGACTGTATCTACGCAAAGCCGGTAGTAGGAGCCAGGCGGAGGTTCTTCCAGAGCGAGATCAAGTGCTGGTTGGGTTGTATTGGTGGCCAAGTTAGTCTTTGGACTTAATTTACCATAAACAGGTTCAAAATGTGACCGGATAAATGATTCTCTATGCAGGATTGGTAACTGCGGGTTCGCTTCGTGGAAAAAGATGGTTAGATACCGTTCAGCAACTGTTTTATTGGGTAAAACTACGTCCTGGTCTGATACAGGAGGATTCCTCGGGGTAGTGAGTAATGTTTGCGCGTCTGGTAGGTTTTCCTTCAATGCGGCTCCGAGAATGCTAGCAAATGTAAGGCCAGCAGACTCGCCCAGATAAGAGCCTCCATCAACGTGGCCTAAATCTAAATTATTATCGTCACGCTTTGCAAGTTCTGTCTCGAGTTCTTTGACTCTTCCTTCAAGATGGGATAAATAGCTCCGCGGAACTGCTCTACCACTAGTCGGGTCCGTAGTGAGACAGGGAGCATTGGCCCGCTCGCATGATTTGCACTTGGGTACATTACGGTCGCAGCGGGTCTTTCTAAGGCGACAGCGCTGGCATGCTATCGTTGAGACCCCCGACAGGTTCCGCATCGATAGGTGACTAAGTTCAAGGTAGAAGGGTCCCAGATTGATATCATTGATGGGCAGAGTGCACGAGACGAAGCATACGCCGAGATAGTATGGAGGCATACAAATATAGTCCAATACAGTCATTTGATGAACTTATTGTCTCGCACTAATCTCTTCGCCTATTTTTTACCCTCACGCCTCCAACTTAACGTTATGTATGCATCATGCACATGAGTCTCGCCATCCTCTGCTTTATGCCCATGCATCCTATGCAGGTACCCGTTACTACTTTGAGTCGAGCATTTTTTTCTGCTCCTTTTAGCTTTTCTATATACGATTATCTGATTGACAATAAGTTAAACGAAAGTTACGACATGTCTTGGCCAGATTGTCTTTTCATCGAAGTAAATATATGATAGCTTTAAAATGTCCGAGGGCATGCGCGGTGTTTTGCAATTTCTCGATAGCCCCAGAGTAACGATACAAAGGGAGTTAGAAGAATATATCGTCACCAAATCGATAAAGTAACGATTCCTCGATCATAACTACGTTGCGAGTGTTGCCCTTGAACGCAGTCTGAAGTAGATCCCCGACTATCGGAACCAACCCTAGCACTAGACTCTTGCTCAGCGTGACTAGCATCTGCCGTCTGTGCTGGCCACTAATTGGCACGTCGAGTTCATCAACCAATTTAACAATTTTTTTTCCGCTGTAGAAATTCAGAACTGGGCCGACTATAGGTATAATCCCCACTGCCGCGGTTTTGCCCACCCTCATGCCGAGGAATTCTGAATTTAATTCAAGCTGGTACGCAATTTTCCGTGCGTTTTCAATAATCAATCGATCTTTAGCGCATAGTGTTTCTGCTATTGGTCGTTTAGCCACTATTTTTCGTGGTGGTCCGTCGCCATGTTCGCTTAAACAGTAAATTGTAGTATAGTATGGATCAAGTCGGCCTCCGCCTGAGTGTAGCTTCCTCTCCAGGTCGTTAGTTAAATCGATATCCATTATTGGTCTCATCTCAAGCCCCATTGTGCCAAGGGTGAAAATGCTGAGAGTATATATGTGTTCTCCCCCGTGCGTGCGATCGAGGCTAAGCGAACCGACTGCATGCTGCGGTCTCGTCATTGAATTGCCTTCGATAAATTATTTTCTCTCAGTTTTTATATTAATCAATGGAGGAACTGATATGAAAAAAACACCATGTATTAGGGACACCCGGGACCACTCTGGAGCCGTGCTCCTGCAGAACGATTGAATTGAATCATTTCCGGCCGTGACTATTGTCGAATTTAGAAACAGTTTATTATTATATATTCTTCTTTTTATAAAGGTACTTGTTATAGCGAGATCTAAAAGTCCCGCACCTCTTTGCCTTAGCTTGGCATTGCGAAAATTAGTACATATTCAAGCTTCGCCCAGTCGGCCTATATATTACACTGTGGAGAAAGAAAAACTCATGCTAACCGTACTTTCAAAAAACCTTACATCAATATACTAAACTTAAATAGATGACTCTTTTTGGTTCTAGAAACCCCAAGCTGTCAGACTAGCTCCCATTACATATTCTGGGGGCCTTGAGTCACAGCTGACCAACTCTCCTCATGGACTTTTCTAAAGCGGAAACCGAAGTCCTAGAGTACTGGAACAAAATTAATGCGTTCCATACTGCTCTAGAGCTCAATAAAGATAAACCAAGCTTTACATTCTACGATGGACCTCCTTTTGCTACTGGTACACCTCATTATGGACATATGCTTGCATCTACCATCAAGGATATTGTTCCTCGTTATGCTCATATGATGGGCTACAGCGTTGAGCGTAGATTTGGCTGGGATACTCATGGTCTTCCTGTTGAACATGAAATTGACAAGGCCCTTGGAATCAAGTCTAAGGACGACGTCATGAAGATGGGTATTGAAAATTATAACGCCGAGTGCCGTAAGATTGTTATGCGCTACAGTGATCAATGGCGCAAAGATATTGGCCGTTTGGGTCGTTGGATTGACTTTGATAACGATTATAAGACTCTTTACCCTACTTTTATGGAGTCTGAATGGTGGGCGTTCAAGCAGCTGTTTGAAAAAGATGCCGTTTACAGAGGTTACCGTGTTATGCCCTATTCTACTGGCTGTACTACTCCTTTGAGTAACTTTGAGGCTGGACAAAACTATAAGGACGTTTTAGATCCTGCTGTTTCTATTGCCTTCCCCCTTTTAAATGACCCAGAGGTTTCGTTGGTTGCATGGACTACTACCCCTTGGACTTTGCCCAGCAATATTGGCCTGGCTGTAAACCCCAAGTATGAGTATGTTAAGATAAAGGATGAGACTACGGGAAAGATTTACATTCTTCTTGAGAAGCTGTTGACTACCATTTACAAGAAGCCTGCCAAGGAGAAGCTCACTATCCTTGAGAAAATTCCTGGTTCTGAACTTGTTGGACTTGAGTATGTACCTCTCTTTGACTACTTCTACGAAGAATACAAATCCAAGGCTTTCAGAGTCATTGCTGCCGACTATGTTACCGATGAGAGTGGTACTGGTGTTGTTCATCAAGCTCCTGCTTTTGGTGAGGTTGATTTCGAGGCCCTTCTTAAAGCTGGTGTTGTAACTCCTGAACACCCTGGACCTTGCCCCGTTGATGATATTGGAGCCTTTACTTCTGAGGTAACTGACTGGGCCGGTGTCTACGTCAAGGATGCTGACCGGGCCATTATTAAAGATATTAAGAACCGCGGACGTCTTGTGAACGATGCCCAGATTATGCACTCGTATCCCTTCTGCTGGCGCTCTGACACACCTCTTCTTTACCGTGCCGTTCCTGCTTGGTTCATCCGCGTTACTGATATCATCCCCCAGATTATTGGAAACCTTGAGAAAACTCGCTGGCTTCCTGAGCATGTTCGTGAGGGTCGTTTTGGTAACTGGATTCGCAATGCTCGTGATTGGAACGTTTCTCGTAACCGTTACTGGGGTACTCCCATCCCTGTATGGGTATCCGACGATTACCAGGAGATGGTTTGCGTTGGCTCAGTTGCCGAGCTCGAGGAGCTTTCTGGTGTTAAAGGCATCACTGATCTTCATCGTGAGTCTATTGACAAGATCACCATTCCTTCCAAGCAAGGCAAGGGTGAGCTCAAGCGTATTGAGGAGGTCTTTGATTGTTGGTTCGAGTCTGGTTCGATGCCTTATGCTTCCCAACACTATCCTTTCGAGAACAAGGATAAGTTTACCCAAAAATTCCCTGCCGACTTTATCTCTGAAGGTCTCGATCAGACTCGTGGATGGTTCTACACTTTGACTGTGCTTGGTAACCATCTGTTTGGTCAATCGCCCTTCAAGAACTGCATTGTTACTGGTATCATTCTCGCTGCTGACGGTAAAAAGATGTCTAAACGGCTGAAAAACTATCCTGACCCCAACGAGATGTTCGACAAGTACGGTGCGGATGCTGTGCGCCTATACCTTATTAACTCACCCGTTTTGCGTGCTGAAACCTTGCGCTTCAAGGAGGAGGGTGTACGCGAGGTTATTTCTAAGGTCTTTATCCCCTGGTGGAATGCATACAAGTTCTTGGACGCTCAGATTGCTTTGCTTGAGAAGGACACTGGTATCAAGTATGCCTACGATCCTAGCCGCGTCTCTAAGAATACCATGGACCGCTGGTTACTTGCTACTCTACAGCATATGGTTGCTCATATTCACACCGAGATGGAGGCTTATCGTTTGTATGGTGTTGTACCTGGCCTACTTAATTTTATTGAGGAACTCACAAATACGTACATTCGTCTCAATCGTACTCGTCTCAAGGGTGAAAATGGCCCCGAGGATACTCAAGATGCATTGAACACTTTGTTTGAATCACTCTACGTTTTCTGCCGTATCATGGCACCATTTGTTCCTTTCCTCAGTGAGACCATCTACCAAAAGCTTCGCGTCTTCATCCACAACACTGGTGATCGTAATGTTGACTCTGTTCACTTCTTGGACTATCCTCAGGTTCGCAAGGAGCTTATCGACGAGCCCACTAAATATACGGTTGACTGCATGCGTAATGTCCTTGATTTGGGCCGTGGAATTCGTGAAAAGCATATGATCAGTCTCAAAACTCCCCTCAAAGAGCTTGTTGTTATTCACCACGATCCCAAATACCTTGAAAACATTGACAAGATGCGTCAAACTCTTGTTGATGAACTCAACATCCACGATCTTGTTCTCAGTAACAATGAGGCCGAGTATGGTGTCCAGTACAAGGCACAAGCCGACTGGAAAGTTTTGGGTACTAAGCTCCGCAAAGATGTCAAGCGTGTTCAAAAGGCATTACCCGATGTGCCTTCGTCTGAGGTGGAGCAATACATGAAGACTGGAAAACTCGTTGTCGACGGCGTTGAACTTGTAGAGGGCGATCTCCAGGTCGTTCGTGACATTGATCCTGCTGCTGCTGCTAATGGCCAAGCTATTGCTTGTGACTCCAATATTATGGTTATCTTGGACACCAAGGTTTATGATAACCTCAAGGCGGAAGCTACTGCTCGTGAGTTTGTCAATCGTGTCCAGCGCTATCGTAAGAAGCTTGACCTCAAGGTAACTGATGATGTTCTCGTCGAATTTGACGTAACTAAGGGCGAAGCTGCTCAGCTCGAGGGCGCTCTTGAGTCTAATTTCGACTTTGTCAATAAGATGCTTCGCCGCCCTTGGAAACACCTTTCTGAGAATCCTTCCAAGGTTATCGGCGAGGAGGACCAAGAGATCGGTGATATTGCCTTCAAGCTTCGTCTCTTGTGGCTTTGAAACCTTTGAGTTTATCTAAAATGAAATAAATGTTGATAGATAGCTATATAGTGTTACCAACGAGTACTCTCATGTTCTTCTACTCTGATGCCTGTGATTTATATTAGTTGCTACAGCTGCTCTCATTTTCTTGTGTTTTCCTTTGCAGCCACCAGTTTGACCCTACAGTGAGAACAATAACAGTGAGAATCATGACACCCAAAATACCGAAAAACCAGCGATCGTTTTCAACATCTTGACCAGGGACTTTCACATTCATACCAAATATACCGGTAATCAAACTCATAGGAACCAGCACTGTACCTAACAGAGTCGCCTTGCTAAGCACGCTCGTCATGCGATTGGAGGCATTTACAAATTCCATTTGCAAATAGGACATGTAATTAGAATGAGCTCTGCTCAACATTTTCTCGTATGCATTGAGGTTCTGGGACATAGTGATGATGTGGTCTTGGATATCGCTCAGGTAGAGAACAACATCTGAAGTGTCACGACCGCTCCACATTTCTCCGCAGCGCTTCGAATAGCCTTTTATCACATCGGCTTTTCCACTAAGAAGGCGCATGAGACTCATGGTCGTTTTACGAGTTTCAGCAATAGTGCCTAGGGTGCCACTCATATCAGAAGACCCTGTATAAACGCTATCTTCAATGTGGTCTGTTTCGACTTCCACTTCATGCATCAGGGGCGCAAATGAATCAGTAATATCATCAATTAATGCGTAGCAAATCCAGTCGCTAGAGCATACAACATAGTCGCGCAATTGGCGCATGCGACGCCGAACATTTCGGCAATGGGAAATAGGAGTTGTATGGAAAGAAACAACGCCATCGTCAAACACGAGGACGTAAAAATTTATCGGTTCCAAATAGTAATCCTTGTTTTGGGGGTTGTTACCAAACGTGTGAAAGCACACAAAATAGTATCGACTAAACAGCTCAAACTTTTCACGAGACTCTTCAGTTCTAATATCATCTGTTGTTAAGGGATGGATACCAAAGGCCTTTGAAAGAATTTTTAGTTCTTGATCGGTGCAATCTTCACAATCCAACCACCAGGTTCCATTATTCGGGGTGAACAGAGTTGAAAAAGACTCTCCTTCATTAACTAACGAAGCAAGCTCAGTAGCATGAATAGTTTCTTGCTGATTAGACGCAAAAAAGCTAAATCTGTGGCGCTCATTAGTGCTAATCGAGCTTACTGCGCTGGCAGATGAAGGTTTCACGGGTGTTGCTGGGTCTGGCAGTCGGCAAGGAGGGGGTTCAACGGTAGGTAAAAAGGATAGTTTGAGATCCGCGGGGCTTTTTATTTGAGTATTTTCCAGTTTATCAAGTGAAGGAGTCTCCACATCATCGTCAAGTAATTGATCAAGCTGGCCAAGATCAATACCCTGGGTTTCATCGGCAGGAAAGCAAACATCCTCGTCAGTCTCACCAATTGAATCATCACTGCCCTCATTGTCACTGATTTGAGCATCGTGAGAACCATGGGTAGCAATTGATCGACTGGATATAGATCCTCTAGACAGCCCGCGTCTGCGTCTATTGCTTGATTTTAACGATATAGTACTTGAAGAGCGCCTTCTTAGGAGCGCTGTAGGAAGCAGGAAATTAGATTTACGGCGGTCGTGAGTGCTTCCTTCATCTGAAGAATCTTGGTTTTCATCCCTCATCTTTGCTAAGCATGGTAAATGGGCAGACTGGCGCCCAGCCCTTTTGAGGGACCTCGCAGGTCATATGCACGAAGATCAGAGCAGCCCTAAGAGGAAAAAGATCATTTATCTGAACTCAGATTCTGGCCAAAAGGCGTTCAAATGGAAGTGCCTACATTTTGTTTTTACGTATGCACCAAGATTGGGCCCAAGTGGCCGGGTGAAACGATTTTTTCTGTACTGCACGTGAAGCTTGCATGTCTGTGCATGGTTGCAGGGGGCTATCCTTGACACACACTATTATTTGTAACTGTTGATGTTCAGTAGTATGGACTCTATAAAATGCGATAAATCCGAAAAAATTGCCTGGAATATTTGTATAGATATACTCGTCGGCTGCGAATCTCGTGATTAGCTCATTTTCTCACGGGGTGCCAAGGACCAACCAGACCTCCCTTAATTAGGGCAAATTTTTATCTATAGAATAGTAATGGCTTTACAGGCTTATCCAAATTTAATGGGAAAACCCACTATTATTTATATAGGGTAATCAAAGGTGGGCGACTGTCACCGTAAAAAAGGGCCAATTGAATCAGCCCTGATCCATGCATGCATGATAGCACTTTTCACTAAATTTTACGCGTTGTGAAGGGGAGCAACGGGATAAATCAAGAATTCTTAAGATAAATACGTGAATTCTAACAATCAATGATTTATCGCTTTTTTTTCTTTCTTTCAAACCATGGGCATATGCGGAGGACTATACACGCTTGCAGCGCGACACCAGCCAGAGCTTACTACTTACCTACATGGACGTGGCCAACAATCCAGCTATCGCTATTGGCGCCTACTGCGCGTCATCAATCGTCATGACGCTTGGTAACAAGTACGTTTTGAGTGGTACACACTTCAACATGAACTGCATCGTTCTTGCCATCCAGAGCATCTCGTGCCTCGTTGTTGTCTGCGCCCTTAAGGCAGCTGGCGTGGTTAATTTCCGCAGCCTGAACAAGGAGGACGCGCGTAAATGGTTTCCTATCTCCTTTTTGCTCGTGTTGATGATCTACACTGGCTCTAAAGCTATCCAGTACTTGTCTGTCCCCGTTTACACAATCTTCAAGAATGTCACTATTATCCTTATTGCCTACGGTGAAGTACTTTGGTTTGGTGGAAGCGTTACTCCCAAAATTATGTTTAGTTTTGGTTTGATTGTTTTGAGTAGCGTTGTCGCTGCCTGGAGTGATTTGTCCTCTTTGACTGTAATTACCCAAGAGACTATTTTGGGTTATGTGTGGATGTTAACCAACTGTTTCAGCAACGCAGCTTTTGTTTTGTACCTCCGCAAGCGTATCAAGGTCCTTCAGTTCAAGGATATGGATACCATGTTCTACAACAACCTACTATCGATCCCTGTTTTGTTTGTGTGGTCCATTGTGTTTGAGGACTGGAGCTCGGCTAACCTGGTGCTTAACTTCCCTCCTGCCACTCGTAACTCTCTTTTGATTATGATGGTTATCACGGGTGTTTTGTCTTTGGGTATTTCCTACTGCTCTGGTTGGTGTGTGCGTGTCACCTCTTCCACCACATATTCCATGATTGGTGCTCTCAACAAGCTTCCCATTGCCGTTTTTGGCCTCATCTTTTTTGATACCCCTGTTACCTTTTCCTCCGTTCTCGCCATTGTTCTTGGATTTGCCGCTGGTTTGGTTTATGCACTTTCCAAGATCGAGCAGCAGAAGGAAAAAGACAATGCTCTTCCCACTACCAGCAAGGGCGCTTAGAAGTGTTAACGATGGTTTTAGATAGTTTATAACAGAAAAAAGAAAATAAATAAAGTTTTTAGCTCGCTGGTTTTAAGACTACCGGTTTCTAGTCATCCAATAGCTCCTTCCTAAGGTTGGCATACAATTTCAACGCTGGCTTGCGTTCTTTAGGCAACATAGAGTAGAGAATGGTGTAAAGTTTACTTCTTTGGATAGTCACAGCCCCTCCAGTCAATAGTCCTGCCCCGATCTTCAACGATAGATAATGTTGCGTAAATCTGCGGGCGACCATGTTGTATTGATGGAATATACGGGCCAATGATAGTGGGTGAGATGAAAGCTCGAGAGTGGTATGCTGATTTAAAGGGTTTTCATCAAGTACAATCTTAATTCCACCGGGGATACGACCAGGGCTCTTGATACGCAAGAGTAGCAGAAACAGTGGGAAATGATTAAAGAAACCCAGTACCATTTCCAAACATGCCGATGCAAAGATTATCAGTAATCTATAAGCTGTGAAGGCAATATAAAATACCAAGAGGGTGGGAAGGAGAAATAATAATACTGTGAAGAAAATAGTGCCCAGAAACAGTTGGCTCATATCATAATCCTCTGAATCGACACGCTGGCGCAATTCATTCCATTTCTTACCTCTGAAAAGGCGGAATAACGAGAGAAAAAGGCGAAGCGTTTGTCGGTACAGCTTTGCAAACGACATGTAAAAGTTATAAAATGGCAGAGTGATAACACTTAGCAGATCGCATAAAATAGCAATTTGAAGCGTGAGCCCACCAAAAGCCCCAACATAAGCCACTACGGGGATCAAAACCCTCAAGAACGGTAATGCATCAGCACAAAGCTCGCGCCACGTAGATACTGTCCACACAATGACTTTTCCAAGAAATATAGTGATTTCAGTGTGCAGTTTTAAACCACCGGGCCAATTCATGAGCCAATTTATCTGGTTAATACAATCTTGTCCGAACATATCTTGGCTAAGGTATTGAAATGCCTCAACAATTATGCTCTCAGAGTTTAGAATAACCGAACCCAAAGCCCAGCCTAATATTCTATCATTGAATCCAAGCCATAAGCTATTGTAAAAACGAATATATTCCTCATTGTACTCTGGAGTGAACCAGATGTGTCTTCGCTTGCGAATAACAAGGAATTGTTCTGGAAAGTAGCAGAGCCGTCGAAGATTCAAGTCAATTTGCTGCGCTGTAGCACTGAGATATCGTAAACTGTAGCCGCCATAGAGCTCAAAGTTCACGATTTTTAATATCACTTCGGAGATTGCGCGAATAACAACAAAGCACCAAATTAAAACGGCAAATACGTACCTTAGAATACCCTGAACTCCCGTGCTTG
Organism: Wickerhamiella vanderwaltii; assembly: GCA_030582415.1. Lineage (NCBI taxonomy): Eukaryota > Fungi > Ascomycota > Dipodascomycetes > Dipodascales > Trichomonascaceae > Wickerhamiella > Wickerhamiella vanderwaltii. The sequence continues at coordinate 67,808 of JAKTWR010000035.1, read as the reverse complement.
CCCTCTTACCAGCCTGAACACTGAAATTTCTTGCGCTCTGGCTTAGTCGACGCGCTCTAGACATGCGTCTTTCCTGCTGTTGCTTTTGCAGTTGAGGGAAAAGCTTTTGTGCATTAGAGACAAGCAAAGCTTCAAGCTCATGACTGCAATTAATCTGAGAAATACAAATTCCGAGTGCATGGTCTTTGCTTGGTGCCCTAGAAGTGTGCTCGGCTACTTTTTCCTTGAGGATTAAAGTGTGGGAGTTTAGGGTAGCTAGTTCTCGTTCATGAAAGGGACTAATGATAGTAGAATCATCAAAATTATTGAGTTCCAATTTAATAGGTTTGATACTCAGACAGCTCAGCCAATGTGCGTTGGGAGAATCATAGCGGATAATCATACATGGTGCCCTGTCGGGGAATTCTATTTTAATTGTAGAAGTTGCTTGCACAGTAAAATAACAGCCACGCTGATAGTGGTTAATAGTAGCAAGTACCCTTAATTTATCTCCATTGAATCGGTCATAGAGCTCAGTTGGTGATTTCGAGCCTTCAAGTAGATCGTCCTTGGCAAGCACACGCTCAGCCAGGTGCACTGCTAGATAAGGCAATATTGCCGTAACAACATAGTCATATTCACCATTCTTCCAGCCAACAGCTATACTGGACCCCTCTGGTATTGACCCCTTTGGCCAGAATATTCTTCGCATCTATGTGATCAACCCACACACGTAAGGGAGTAGAAGGTCTAAGATAGAGAATGAAGGAAGAAGGGAAGGAAATGAGTTTGACTGGTACAACATGAAATAATAAAAAAAAAGAGATCTTTGTACATAATTTAGAACAGATATACTAACTGGGAGCGAGTTCACCCAATTTTTCAGCTACCGAGTTAATTTCTTGAGTTAAATCAACAACAGACTGTTCGAGCGGCGGTAGTTCATCGAACCGCCTTTTCTTTTTCGCTTCTGTAACCATGCCTTCAACCATATATAGCTGCTCTTGGAGTACAACCATCGTGTTTTGTAATTTCTGGGCTTCGTCCTTGCGTAGTCTTGGCTCTTCTTGGTTCTGCATAACTTGAGGAACTGCCTGTAAAGGCGCCATGGCCTGCTGTAGATAATCGGTGGCCCATAATAAGATCATTTGCGTTAGTTTATTTTGTGAAACCGTTTCATTAGACGTGCTTAACAGTCTTTTGGTTGTTTGGTCAAACTGAGCAATTGCAGCGTATAACTCGGTTCGGACATCTTTTGTCTCTGCCAAAGTGCCAGGGTCTTTTGCACCTTTCGCCACTTTTTCAATTAATGCTTGGAATTGTGGGAGTAAATTATCAATTTTCATCTTTCGCCGCTTTAGTGCAGCCCAGAGGTGTATGCTCTGTGGAGGCTCAGATTTGCAATCGGCTATGAAATTTTGATGGCCAAACATTGAATTGCGGCAATCCTCACATATACGAACCATAAAAACAGAAACGACCTTTTTATTCAATTTTTCCGCCAGCAAAGTCGAGTGGACTTCTCTTGAGCAATTTCGGTCTAGATCTCCGCAAACAACTTTTCCGCACAATCTACAATGGTGTTTTCGGGAGAAGCACGAGAATTTTAGTTCACATATTCTACACCTGTCAACAGTCTCTTCATCCTCCCAGCTAACAAGGTCCTGCTCAACTTCTCGCCTTGCCCCTTCGACAAAGAACCGTCTAAACCCATTGTGTTCTTGCTCTACTTTGGCTATATTAGTGAGAAGTTTCCCCATTCTATTCTCGAGGCGATGAACCTCTAATGCTCGTTTATCAATGTGTGCTTTCCTCAGGACTCGAAACTGCTTGGTTTTATCGGGATTGTACTTTTCATGCATATCTTCTATATGTTGGTTAACCTGTGTTACTGTTAACATCTCCTCTTGGCAAATTGGGCATGTTAACAGTGGTGCCATCCAAGTGTTTGTTTGTGAGTGGGTTGGTAGAGGGTGCTGGAAAGCGGCGGCTGAGTAAAATGGCCATTCTCTATCGATAAGATTATATATCACTACACAATTCTACGAAGTGCATTTTCTGCGTTGGAATTACTTTGAGCAATTCTAGGGGCATTGGAGTCGGGCCGTATTGTCGAATAATCGACGCATTTTCCATTGAGGCGACCCTTGCAGCTAGGTTTAAATACGTTTGGGCCGGTACACCAAAAGTCACCACAATTGGTAAACACACCAAGATTGTTCTTTTTCTTCCGTGTAACAGCCTTTGTTGTCACCATAGCCTGGTGCACGCCTAGCAATTTCATGCATTTACCAAGAGCATTGTCTTTTCGGCGAGGGGGTTGAAGTATCGCTGGGAATGAAGACAAAGGCAAGGCACGATTCGCTTCGGGGTGGTCATAAGGCAAGCTACTGAAAGACTCGGGAGCATGCCGGTCCAGAATTTCCTCAGTAGTGAGCCCGCGGGAAATCTGTACATATTGTGTGATAGTGAGAAGCTCAATCCAACAAACTTGGATAAAAATACCCAAGCACATAATCACTGAGAATTTTGTTCTTGAAACGCTACCCCATAAGCTAATATCAAGGCTGCGCAAATACGACCAGTACAGTTTCCCGCCCACAAATGCTGCTATAGACAGACAGGTCAAATAAAGCATAAATGATCTGTGATTGCGAATACCGATGGCATTATATACCCAAGGGCAATAATGATCAAATCTTGCGATAACTGTATTTGTAAACCTAGAATATTGCGATCTGGGCGGTTTACGAGTCCACACTTGCACGCTAAAATGTTCACCATCGTATAAGCCATTGTTTAATAGTTCATTGATATCATCACGTCGCGAAGACGTAGTACCGGGAGAAATAGTTCCAGGATCAAGTAGTGCGGCGCATGTGTAAAACAATACTATTAAACACCAAAGGGTAATCATAGTAATGTTGAGGGCCATTAACTCATACCAAGTGGAGGGTAGAACGTCATAAAAGTAGACGAAAACGATCCAAAAGAACATACCATTGTAAATTCCCGCCAGGATTGGGCTTTTGAGAAATGAACCAGGGCCAGGCTGGATTACCGGATATACATATTTAGAGCATAGTGCGTGTATAATTAGTCCCAGCACTAGACATAGAGGAACCCCTGCGTATGGAATGAGTATGATGTGAATGAAAATGGGGCACAATATGAACGGTAAGAGAAACAAAAATAATTTTGCCGATCTAAGGCTAAGCTTTCTCGGTACGATGATGCCCGACTCTGGCCGTCTATTTTCTAGTTGCAGTGCCATGCTCCATGGATCACGGGCATCCATTTCTTCAGCAATGACCCAGCACGATTTTCCTTCGTTTGTCTTAGCGGTAAGGTCTGATTGCGCAGCGATAAGCTCTTGGAGGCAGCTTTGATTTTTGGAAACCAGTGCCCAGTGAAGAGGGATAAATCCTTGAGAATCTTTAATATTTGGATCAGCACCCGCTCTTATGAGGCTTTGAGTCGTCAAGTTGTCACCCTGATATGCTGCCCAGTGCAATGGCGTCCTTCCAGACAAGTCACGCGCGTTGGGGTCCCCTGGTTGCTCAAGATGTAATAAATAAATAACCATCAAAACATTTGATGAATGAACTGATACATGTAATGGTGTATAGTGCTGATCGTCTACAGCGGTAGTATCAGCACCAGCCTCAATGAGTAGTTTGGCAATGTAAACTAAACCCTTGCGGGCAACCCAGTGTAACACTGTTGCATCCATCGGTCCTTTTAGGTTTGGATCAGCCTTTTGCTCGAGCAGATATGCTGTAGCCTCCCAATGGTTCCCTGATGCAGCCCACTGCAACGGGTAGCTACCGTCGTATGCCGGAAGATTGACGTTGTCGTGGGAAACGAGTTTTCTTAATGAATCAACATCACCCCTTTGAGCGGCTAAATGAATTTCGGGAAGACTGGAAGTGCTTGCTTCCGCAGTTTCATTCGATACTTCTGTGCTCATGACAGTCTGTGGCGGAGTAGGGGGCTGTGCGACAGCATGAGGTATAAATCGGCAAGTTGATGATGCAGCCATCTGCAATTCAGATTAAGTCACACTGACAAACATGAATGTAAATATAGGATATGGGTAAATCTATAATCTATCGGTCTATTTTAATGTTGAACCGTCCAAGTGCGTTCACTGAGACAATCTATAAAGAGCACCGAGATTCTCAGCGTACCATTCTGGACTAACTTCTGACGAGAGCATCGCCTCTTCAGAGTCAACACCACTCAATACAAACAGGGTAGACAGGCCACCACTTTTACCAAATTCCATATCAGTGTTCAGGCGGTCACCGACCATGATAGTAGTAGCTGGGTCGATGTCATAATTAGCCTTGATGCATTCCATCATATTGGCACTGGGCTTTCCAAGAGCTGCCTCGGGTTGTCTACCACTACAAGTTGCAACTGCTTGGATCACAGTGCCAGCTCCTGGCAACAACTTACCGTGTGACGGGAAAGTAGAGTCAATATTTGTAGCCAAAAAAAGGGTTTCCGGGTGCTTAAGGAGTTGTGCTTGGGCATAAGCTAGCTTATTGTAATTTATCTTGGTATCAAGGCCGGCCAAAACACAGCCAATTGACTCGTCACGAGTGATCTTGGACTCATCGCATGCCGTGTTGAATGCTGGATCGGTTCCACCTACTGTAGTATATCCAACCGCCTGAAGTTCTTCTTCAAGTCCTTTTTCACCTACAACCAATACTTTTTTGGATTTAGGCATCTTGCGCACTTGCGACAAATACACAGCAGCACTGTAGGCAGAGCAAAAGATCTCATCGGCTTTGACGTCGATTCCCAATCCTTTGAACTTTTGCGAGTAGGACTGGCGTGACTTTGTCGAATTGTTGGTCACAAAGATTAGGCGCTTGCCATTTGAACGAAGTAAATCAAGCGTCTCCCGAGTTTCAGGGAGAAGGTGTGATCCAGTCCAGAGGACACCATCGCAATCAAACAAAAACGTATTATAGGTGTCGATGATGTTCTTTGCTTGAGCAGCAGTGCTGATTTTAGTAGGCATGACTGATAAGAGCTAGAGGAAGGGGGGACCGAGTCTGTAAAAAGACCCCGAGCGTGGTGAACCTGCGAATCCGCGGTTAGCATAATTTCTTGCTGAGCAAAATCATCGGCAAGACATATTTAATCAAAAGTATTCATTATTGTTTTAGTAGTTCATCAACGTAGGGCTCGACGCTTCGACCCGCAAAGGCCCCAGAGGCCAAAAGATGCACCCTCTTACAAAACCCTCCCACCTTACTGGCTATGGCCGATTCACGCTTTTACCAGGAAATGCCTCCCAAGGCGGGCTATCCTGCGCCCGTCCAATGGAAACGTAACCTCCCTTCTCGTGGATTTCGTCCCAGCATTTACTTTTGGGGCACTCTCAGCATCATGGCATATGGTTTCTACCTGACCATCGGTGGTATTCGTGAGCGCACAGAGCTTGCTCGTGAGAAGCAATGGAGCAGATTTCACATACAGCCCCTTTTGCAGGCTGAAGCAGACCGTGACCAGGTCCGTAGAGTCAAGAGTCTTCGGGAAGCTGAGGCAGAGATTATGAGCGGTGTTGAGGGCTTTGACGCTGACCAGAGCGTCTATAACGACAAAAAATACCGGGCTCCTGCTGTTACTGCTTTCCCCAACTTTTAAATATACTTGAATTCTATAAAATATGTATGTTTTGTAGGTACACCTAAACTATAATATATTGTCGATGCAGAGCTCTCTTCCGAGCCCGTGCCTCATTTGAGTGGCACAATAATCATGATTTTCAATCAGTATTATCTATCAAAGGGTACAAATTTATATTCAGCCGTACCATGTAGGAGCTAATCCACAATCACAACGAGCAAGCAACTTGCACCCGTGAGCTGGGGCATTGACTTGTATCACTACTCGCACGAACACTACGCGTTTAACAGTGTTTGTTTCATAAATGTTTTATAAATTTGCGTAAATTAAGGCAACTTTTTCAATTTTGATAAGGTCCTTTTCGGGCCTTGAATGAAGTTGCCTAATTAACAGCACCAGTAACATCCCAAGATCATGGCTCTGGTAATTGCGAGACTTTTGGCCGCAGCCACATCCCCTATTGCGGATTGTGACGAAGTATTTAATTTCTGGGAGCCAACACACTTTATCACTCATGGCACTGGCCTCCAAACGTGGGAATGGTCGCCAGTGTACGCGATCAGGTCATGGGCATACGTGGGCCTTCACGCTGCCTTGATCATGCCCTTCAAGCACCTTGGAGTCCCCGATAAATATCTTTTTTACGGGTTAAGGGTGATATTTGCTCTTTTTGAGGCGTTCACTGAAATCAAGCTGTATCAGGCTGTGAAGAGACATGACAAGAATGTGGCCTATACGTTTGCAATTTTGAGCGCTGCTGCCACAGGGCTTTTACACGCGTCTATCAGCTATTTACCCAGCAGTTTTGCTATGTACTTTGTGACTTGGGCTGCTGCACTGTTCATCGAGAATCCGCAGGAAAATGTCGTCAAGTACCTCACGTTGATATCTATTGGTGGTCTCCTTGGATGGCCCTTTGTTCTACTTCTTACTCTTCCTTTGGGATTATACTACACGTTGGGATCAAGTATCCGTCACTGGTTTACCTCTGTTTACAAGACAGTGGCAGCAGTGCTGGCCGTTCTTGCGGTTATTGTTGGCATCGATTCGTACATGTACCAGCGATTTGTAGTGGTTCCATTTAATATTGTTGCCTATAATGTCCTCTTTGCCTCTGAGGATGCGGGACCCGAGATATTTGGCACAGAACCTTGGACTTATTACTTTGTGAACTTGGCGCTTAATTTCCATGTTGCGCTTCCATTTGCAATGTTAGTTCCCATATTTGAGAGTCGTGGCCCATTTTTGACTATATGGGGCATGGTCGCTCTTTGGATTGGAACACTCTCCAGTACTCCCCATAAAGAAGAGCGCTTTGTTTATCCTGTTTACCCTCTTATTTGCTTGTGCGCTGCTTTATCAATTTCAAAGCTCTGGAAGCTTGTCAACTCGTTCTCCAAACTGCCTTATATCCTTTACAGAGCTGCTTTATACTCCGTCTGCGCCGCTTCCTTACTCCGCTCGCTGGCACTGGTTAATTATTACACCGCCCCGCTTAAGGTTTTTGAGCAGATTGAGCCCCACTCCACTGTGTGCATTGGTCGTGAATGGTATAGGTATCCTTCTTCGTACTTTTTGACTGACTCTGGGGCCCGATTTATCAAAAGTGGATTTGACGGACTTCTACCGGGAGTTTTCACTTCATTTACTGATATTCCTGAAGGAATGAATAATAAAAACCTCTACGACCCCGGTAAAATTGTTGATGTTGAGCAGTGCGACTATATAATGGAACTCGATGCCCCTGTCAACACCGCAGCTGGTGAACTTTATCCTTCTGAAGAAGAGTGGGAGCGAATTAGTTGCGCTAAATTTCTCGACATCGATAACACTCCTACGATTTCCAGACTTCTGTACACTGGATACAAGGTAGCATGGAAGGATTATTGCATGTACAAAAGAAGATAGATTACATATATATATATCTAAATATCAAAGATTTCATTCCCTAAGCATCGGGGTTCTGAAGCATCGCATCGCGACCAGCACCGACACCAACCCACTTAATAGGCGAGCCAGTGAAACGAGCGATGAAATCAAGGTACTCCTTAGCCAGGACGGGAAGGTCTTTATAGTCACGGATACCACTAGTATCAGTCTTCCAACCTTTGAAAGTCTTATACTCAACCTCAGCGTTGGCACAAACGGTAAGATCAGCGGGGAAATATTCAAGGGTCTCACCCTTATACTTGTAGGCAACGGCGATCTTAATCTCGTCGAGCTGGTCAAGAACATCAAGCTTGGTGATATTAATGCTTGTGTAGCCATTAATGAGAGCAGAGTACTTGACAACAACCAAGTCCAACCAACCACAACGACGTTTGCGACCAGTAGTGACACCGTATTCAGCACCAACACTCTGAAGGTGCTCTCCAGTAGCATCAAGGAGCTCAGTAGGGAAGGGTCCTTCGCCAACACGAGTGGTGTATGCTTTCACAACACCGACAACCTCACCAATCTTTGAAGGACTAACACCAAGACCGGTAACGACACCACCGATACCAGTGTTGGAAGAAGTGACATAGGGATAAGTACCAAAATCAATATCAAGCATAAGAGCATTTGCACCCTCGATAAGAACCTTCTTTTTATCCGCAATTGCCTTGTTAATGAAAGGAATGCTATCGATAACCATGGGGCGGAGTCTTTCGGCGAGTTTCTCGTACTGCTTTAACTCGGCCTCACTATCGTATTCGAAACCACCATAACGGGCTTGTTCAGCCTTAAGAAGTTGGTTATAGCTCTTTACGAACTCATCCCAGGCACCTTCCTCTTGGGAGACGAGGTGGTGGACTCTGAGACCTGAACGAGTAGCCTTAGTGCTGTATGCGGGACCAATACCCTTACCAGTAGTACCGATACTCTTTTTGGCACCACTAAGTTCGGCTTCACGAAGGCCATCAGCGACCTGGTGGAAGCCAAAAACTAGCTGTGCTCTGTTTGAGACGAACAAGCGATCAGCGCAGTCAAGGCCCTTGGTAATAAGAGTCTCGAGCTCTTGGAACATTGCAGGAACGTTCAAAACGACGCCGTTACCAATTAAATTGGTGCAGCCTGGGTTGACCAAACCAGATGGGAGCATGTGAAAATCATATTTAGTCTTGCCAACAACGATGGTGTGACCAGCGTTGTTACCACCAGCACAGCGGGCACAAACCTCTACGTCATCGCACAAAATATCAACAAGCTTTCCTTTTCCTTCATCGCCCCATTGGCTTCCAAGCACTACAGTGGCCATGATGTAAGATGAAGAAAGTGAGTCAGAGGGCTCTGAGATTGGGTGGGTGGCTGTCGGGTCCTGCCGAACCAGACATATTACAGCAAAGTATACTTAGTATTTATCAAAATAATATAATGCCACTTCGAGGGCTCAATAGATACCCAGCCTGACACTCATCAGCACGTGGGCACCTAAGCAGCCCCCCAAAAAGGCGGGGGAAGATATGAAAGAATAAAAACAACACCGGCACGCTATAACAATAGCGATGAGGCGAATTTTGAGAACGGTTTAGGATACCAAACATGTAATAGACCATCCTCATCTGTCGAGCCTACACAGTTTTTGAGAGTAGGGTGCCATGCAACATCGTTGACTGTGAGTTTATGGCCGCCGTGAATAAATATCAGTTCTGGGCGCTCTCGGAAAGTTTCACGCTTCGAGGGGTCTTCCTCTGTATTTACCGCCTTGAGAACATCCCAAATGAATACTCGTCCACCATCACCTGCACCGTCTGAAGCACTGGCGAGGAGACCATTTGTGTGGGGTGAGAACTGTAGCGAATAGAGATTACCGTCATGACCAGTTAGAACAGCAACGGGCTTAACAGGCGATGCATTATATAAAAGATCATCAAGTTTCCAAATAGCGACAGAATACTCAGATCCAGCGGTAGCAATATACTCGGGGTCAAGGGGATTTACTGTTATGCAGTCTACTTTTTCATGCTCACTTGTAATGCGTCTTTTGCGTGTAAGGGATGCATCGTAGAGCATGATCTTACCATCGTCACAAGCTACGCATAGTAGATTACCACTCCAGGCCAAATCGTTCACTCCCTTCCCCTCTGAAACTCTACCTGTATGAGCCTTAGCTAGCTGGTCAGCGCTCCAGTTTTTGAAATCAATTTTCCAAACCTGCATCTCGCCATTATCGGAGCCGCTGGCCAGAAGACCATCATTGGACCACGCCAAAGCGAAGCCTCCCTCCCCGTGATCTGCAAGCATCAATGGCTGTTTATCGAGATTAGACGCATCAAATAACAGTACTCTACCATCGGCGATAAGAATGGCAAAGTAACTATTGTCATTTCTGGAGAAAACGCGCACTCTGTTAACTTCCATTCCAGTCTCGTATGACCATAAAGGTCCACCACTACTCTTTGAATCGGTGATGAAAACTACGTGCTTTACTCCACTTTCACGCGACGCAGCATTTAAGAAATTCCCCAGTACGACGCGACCTCCAGGTAACCACGCCATGGTGAGAGACTGGTCGGTGAGGATCTTTGCATTCATATGCGAGTACATCGCTTTAATATTGTTGAGCCATAACACATGATATTTGTTTGGAATGGCCATACTCACGTCCTCTTCTAGCGCCTTTTCTACATGGGGGCTGGGATGCGCGCGCACTGACATTTAGGAGGTAGTGATGATGATATCGGGAGGGCCCTATCAGTAAGTTTCTAATATGGGGATAAACGCATTGAAACGAGCAAGGGCAACTAGAAAGAAGATAAACACCGTAAATTTATATTGATTGATGGCCATTTAAATGAGGTTTGTTATATAAAATTGTCTAGCAAGGAACCGGACACTATATCCTTTTTTCTTTTATTCACCCGTAAATTCAGGCTTGCGCTTCTCAATGAATGCAGTCATTCCTTCTTTTTGGTCCTTTGAACCGAACAAACCATGAAAAAGACGACGCTCAAACCGAACGCCAGTGCTGAGAGGGGATTCGTATGCCTCGTTAATGGACTCTTTGGCGGCCTTGACAGCAAGAGGTGAATACTGGGCAATTGCTGCGGCAGTCTTCACCGCAGTATCAACTAACTCGGCAGCAGGAACAACCTTAGCAACAAGTCCCCAGTCAAATGCCTCTTGAGCACTCAAGTTGCGGCCAGTAAGGATCAAGTCCATAGCCTTGGCCTTACCAATAGCACGAGTCAACCGCTGAGTACCACCAGCTCCGGGGATAACACCCAATTTGATTTCAGGCTGGCCGAAAACAGCCTTGTCTCCAGCATAAATGATATCGGCTAGCATTGCCAATTCGCAGCCGCCACCGAGAGCATAGCCGTTAACTGCAGCAATGATTGGTTTTTTGATTCTCAATTGAGCACTCCAGGATTCGATAAAGTCTTTGCCGAATGAATCGGCAAATGTCTTTGGCTGCATCTCTTTGATATCTGCACCAGCTGCGAACGCCTTTTCACTACCAGTGATGACAATTGCACCAATTCCTTCCTCGGCATCAGCCTGTTGGAACGCAGTATTAACTTCTGCCATCAAAGCACTGTTTAGAGCATTTAGAGCTTTGGGGCGGTTTAACTGTACCATTCGCACACCGGGGAAAGGCTTAGAAGTAATGATGTGCTCAAAAGATCCACCAGCAGAATAAAAGCGTCTTGCAACGTTCATTTTAGCGTCAAGGTATAAAGTGTTATCCGAGGGCAACGGGTCTATGTAACGGAGGTGGGGTTGTGCTCTCGGGTGGGTAAGGGCATTCACGTGGCGGATTCTGTGGCGCAGTTTTCCTATAATGTACTTGTCTAGCCAAAACTCTATCAAAGTGAGTTGGTGGTCATGGATTTCCCTACAAAGTTTTTGGGGCAACTTCGAAAAGCAGACAAACTAGATGACTGTTTGAATAGTTTGTGTGATATCTGCATTGATGGAATTAGCAAAGGATCCGTAGATTCACTCGAGAAGCTCTGCCAAGGTTATATTCGAGCCGTGTATGAGGAGCAATTGCCTGAAGAGAACCAGAGACTTAGAACAGTAATAGCACAGCTAGTATTTGGCTACAGATTAATGAGAAACTCCTCGGTAGAGAGTCAGTGGCACATTGTCTGTATCTATGGCCCTACCAATTACACAAAGACTATCAATTATTTGAACTCACTGCCGGCATTTTTCCACCCCAAAATGAAAAGATTATTACTTGTTTGTAAACCAAACAAACAGGCTGCTGCAATTTTATTTAATTCGTCGTTCAAGGACATCATCACACTGGACTGGCTTGCACAGATCAAGTCAGACAACCCAGAAATCCACCTTATTGCACACCACTATAATGCTGGACCAGATGTCGAACAATTGCGTATGCTGTTTCCCCAATTAGGTATTAATAGGGCCCAAAGGTTACTTAAGGGCTCCTCGGTCGAGCAAGCCACCCAAAGACTTCTTGATGATGAAGATGCGGGCAAGGTTAAGGAAAAGAAAGTCTTTGTGCCGTTAGAAAAAATCAAGAACCAAAAAGTAGTTGTTGACCGAGAGAAGAATCTTCGCATGGCTTACGCCCTTATGGACGATGTTATTGACGATAGAGATGCGGGTGATATGGAAATTGCATTTCTTGAAACCCCAGAGCGCATTTCCCGTTCAGAAAGTATTATGGAGCGATATAAAGAAGACCCTTCGTTGTTTGATCGCTCCAATAGAGGAAGCTTTCTGCGCAAGAACTTTTTAGACGTACTCAACTCTACGACTATTGTGTGGAAACCAGAACCTGGTGTGCCAACTACATGGAGCGATGATACCCTCGAGGAATGGAAGGAGAAGCTTGATCGAGGAGAGAACCCCATCATCCTTAGAAAGAAAGCAAATAAAGCTGAAAATGGTAAGAGGCATACGTCAAAACAAACACGCCCATATACCAAACAACAGGTGTCTCAGGCTAAAGCTGTTGCGAATCAAGACGAGAGTACTAAAAATGATGCAAGGGATTCCAAAAAGGATGCTAAATCGAGCGCAAACAAAACAACAAAGGACCCCAACAAGAGAAAGCAACCACAGAAGCGTAGAAAACCTATAACTAATGACTAGAAAAAGAACATGTATTTTTTAAGCTATGTGTAGATTTATTCAACTTTAAGCACTTTCCTTCTTCTTGATACCCCAAAGCATCTCTTCTTTTGCAATCAAGTGGCCCAAAGTCTCAATATGGCCAAGCATCTTGGAGGTGCTATTACTCCACTCATTAAGAGCGTCGCTCATAGGTTTAGCGGGAACGAACGAAATGGTTTGTTTAGGACGGTCAATGCGCGCAAATACAGTTTTACTAACGACAAGCTTGGCCAGGATATCCTCACTTTCAGAGGTATCAAGATCAAGAAGTTTTGCAATACCAGTGATGGAAATACGAGTGTAAAATTTGGCAATCACGCGGATATTGTGCTCAATGACACGAGTGCGGAAGTCGTTCCAACGGGTGGTGCCATTGGCATCGCTAAAGATCCACAATTCCTTACGGGCTTCCTGGTATACTTGCTCTACCTTTGGCCATCTGATAAGTTCATTAGTAGTAAACATGTGCACGAGTTGTTCATATAGAGGCAGTGCCTGCAATTGACTCTCTTTGGCCAGGCTCAATAAATCGCCCACGTGTCCATCATACGGGGACAAGACCAAGAAAACAACCATGTTGCGGAGGATTTCACGCGCTTTAAGGTCGTCATCTTGGATGCATGGCGTGTTGAAAATGTGTCGGTAATCAGAGAATGCATCATAGTATTTATTCTCCTTGAGTGAGATTTGGATGCACAGCTCGTAATACCGCAACTTTCTTTGTTCCATATCCTTATCCTTGAGCTGCCTAGGGAGGATTTTGCGGGATACGATACCGGCCATTTGAATATCACCAGAAAGAAGGCAGAGCTCCATGTGCTCCAAAATAAAATCAGTTTTCTCGTCAATTTCCATGGAACCAAGGGTCTCAATTTGAAGCTCACCCATGAGCTTCTCTGCATCAGCAATCCGACCTTCATCTTTGCGAATATGGGCTAATGTACGAGTAATGCGTGCTCTCTCTAATTCCAAGAAAATCTTACCTTCGGAAATCTCTCTGAGACTCTCGATGGCCGCGATTTTGGTCTTTAAATCGAGCTCATCTAGACCGGAGATCACCTCCTGCACAAGGCTCTGAATTGCAGTCTTGAGTTGTCCATGTTTTTTGCTCAATAATTGAACAATCTCATTAAGGCGGTCCCACTGCTTTGAGCTCCGGAGAACCCGCACAATCTCGATAAGGACCCGCTGAGACGAGCTCAAGTCGGAAGCTTGGCGGACCTTCTTCTCGAGGTTAAACAAGCGCTCAAGGGCAGCCTCGCTGTCAGTGATCTGCAATTTTTCAATTTCGGGTAGTTCGACGTCCAGCGTTTGGCTGTAGTCTTTGTCTGCCTTGATCATCTCCTCTGACGACATGATTATGGTGTGCTGACTATGGTCAATCCTCGCTTCCCAGTACTTCTATAGAATGAGGGCAAGTGGGTTATAGAGGACGATGGGATTAAAATGGGGAAAAATTAGGGAAAATATCAATTTTAGAAATGAGACTATGATAAAGAAGTCATCTATTTACTTAAATTAGATTAGTGCAGTATTTTACTTGTGAATGCGGCGTGAGGGACACTCTACAGATTCCTAAATGTATTTAATGAATCGGGGGATTGATAAACGGGGACTGATGCCATGTTTGATCACCGATTTGCAAACTCGGTTGCATTATGCTCTTCTTCTCTGGATGGCAGAATATAAATCATTGGGCAGGCTATCAGGTCGTGATCCAGTCTCAAAGTATTCCGCAGCGGCAATAAGACTAAGGTACTCCTGTGTTTTTACGAGGGATAGAGTGCTCCACAAAAACTCAAGATCCTGCTTGAGGTTAGTTCCTTCTTGTGGTGTAAAGGTTGATGCCTGAATTACCGACTTGAGGAAGAAACTAGCCAATGATGCAGTGAATTTAAGTTTGATGCCGGCAAAATCAACCACGTTGCAAATATTCTTGAAGAAATCAAGGCGATGCGTAATTTTCGAGCATGGCGCGTGCAAAAGGTGGGTACTATCTTCTGCATCTCGCTTGTGTATATACGCCTTAAATAGCTGGGGAAGGGCACCCTTAAGCATATTAGTGATTTCATCCAGGCACGTATCGCGGAAAGTTTCCAAAGATTGAATTACTTCATCAAACAGTCCACCTTCTGCTCCAATACTTTGCTGAAGGTCAATGAATATCAAATATGAGTTGCGATGCTGTAAAAAGTCAATAAAATAACCCAGTGAGCCGAGAACTTTACCGTAATCATCCAAGTCGGCACGGGGATCATTCTTTCTACGCTTTAAGAAAGATACGTAGCGGTCAATGAGGGCCAGTTGAATATCGTTCAGAAATAGCAATTGGAGTCTAGGCATTCGAAGATTTTTGTAAAACTCCGTTATTGAATCGAAAAGAGTGCTAAAACCGAGACCCAAAAACGTTACTCGAGACGTGGTCTTTGTGTCGGCCGAATCATAGTCGATGTTCCATGCTTGTTCATTTTGACTCAGATCCGTGAATGAATTATTTGCGGCTTCAATTTCATACCGTAGCCATTGCTTAAACCCATCGTCGTCATTTACAAGGCAAGTAGTCGTTAATCCCAACCAATCTGCAGAAAAGTAGTAGTAGTACTTATCGACCAAATTTTGATCAAACTTGAATGATTCGTCGAGGAAATGGTTTAGCATTTCGGGGTCATGCTTGCAGTTTTCCAGATAAAGTTTTGCAGCTCTAAATACGGATGGCAGCAATGCACTCGCAAATGCGTTTACAGCAAGGACATCAGGGAATGCTTCGGAGACAACCGGCTGTACCGTTGACTTCAGCCACTCGAGATGAGGGTCCATCATTTTGCCAAAGAAATAAAAAAGCCACTCAGGTTTATCGAATCGCCTTGTCTTTTGCTGAGACTCAAAGTTGAACTTGAAGCGAACATCAAGAGCATTGCATAGAACGTTAAACGTCTCCAGCGCACCATCAAAATCATTATCATCCAGCAACAGTGATATCCTGAGGGCCTCTACAAACTCCAAGGAATCAGGATTAGTAGAGGGCCAATCCGATCCGAGTGATTTCTCAAGGTTATCGAGAGCGTTGGATTTGGAAGCCGCCGTTGTTGCTTGTAGTTCAGACAGCAAGGCATCCTGGGCAGATCCAAAGGGTGTTTCTCTTATCTCTGAGATGAGCGGCCGGAGTTTATTGTAAATTTCAGCTTCTTTTTCGAGATTATTAGCCGCTTTGAATTGATCAGTCAAGACATCGATTTGACTCACAAGGTCGGCGAATTGCTTTGCTTGGTTCAGTCTTTCAACTTTTGAGTACGTCTCATCCGCAAGAGGGCGCACTGATTCCGGTAGTTTGACAATTTCTGCATCGCTAGCCACTTTACTTTGGAATATTGCGGGGAGGTGCGTTTTGAGTGCTTCATTTCGTGACGCAATCCGCTGCTCGCGCTGGGACTTGGCAGTTAGTGCTCTTGTTTCAAGCTCTGTAGCCAACGCCTGAGAAGCGCTGATTTGACTATCCAAGTTGGCCAAAACGCTCTCCAGCGTCGCGAAGTGCGTGTTTAACATAAGCAGTGAACAGTGAGACTGAGGCAGGCTTTGGATATTCGCATTGCTAGGAAAAATGGGTGTAAAATTTAACTAGGGTTGAGCTTTCAATTAAAATTGCCACATGATTTATTTGAAGCTTATTTCTATCGAAAAGGTCACCTGGGCCCACAAACTTCAACTTTGAAAGCTTGTACCTCTGACTTAGTCGTGCTCACTAATGGCAAAATCAAAGAGCCGTTTGACGCTGATAAAACTTGTTTCCTCGGCAAAAACGGGGTACATGCGGTATTGTTACCGTCCTCGTACCTGTCCTCCTATGACACAGGTCCGCTATGACCCTCTTGCGATGCGTCACGTACTTTTCACAGAATCGCGGAAGCGCAAAATTGAAGCCAAAAACCCTCCAAACTACCGGAATGCTTCATATGATAAAAACGGAACTCGCCTTTAAATGTACATAACTATTTACAATAAACCAGCCTTTTGGGGCTGTATGAATATTTAGCCCGTCACTGATTGTGCAGGGCAGCCACTATCGTTGGAAATGCTTACTGCCATTTACGAGCATGCTCAACTTTGCGTTTAAGATGAGAGTTTAGAGTCTTTGCCTGTCTTTGCTCTCGTAAAACACCAGCAAGCATGATTCCCGTTAAAATGCATAAACCGTACCATGTCAAGATATATTGAAAATGGGTATTGCGGAACTCAATTTTGGCAGGGAAACCGATGGGAATACCATTACGTACTTCTTGTTCTGGTAAAAGTCCTACATCTTGTTCGATTTGCTCCAGATAAACTGGTTGAGCACCGGTACGTTTGCTCATCTCGTCGATATCCATAAAGTGGTATTCTCCCTTTTCAGGAGAAGAAGCGGGGGTAAAGCTATTACTTTTTGGCTTATCACGGAGTAGACAGTTGACGGTTACATGCCCCATAACTAGTGATTGAGGGCGAGTAGACTTATCACGTTTGTGATGTACAATCCAGCCACGGTTGACAAGCAAAGTAGAACCATCTTTACGCTTCAATGGTGTCACAACGTAATAGCCCTTCTGACCCTTGTGCAGCCGAGGACCAACAACCATTTCGTTGTCATGATCCCATTCTCCTTCAGCAGAAACGCGGCGATAATTAAAGCTCTTGGCAGAGTCTGGGTCAATTTTAGGGGGTAGCATGAGCGGTGGGCGGCTCAACTGATCTTCAGCTTCGGCAATTAGCTCCTGCTTCCATTTCAATCGCTTTACTTGCCAAGTACCCAGGCCGAAGCTGATCACAGGCATCAAAGCAAGTAGAGCAATGAGGGCCTTTGAGCGCTTTTGTTTCCGGGGAGTGAATTTTTCCCAATCCGTCATTGTGATTTGAGTGCGAACTTGCATGGCGAACGGTGTTCTCACTGACCATCTCAATCCACGAAACATGCTTTTTGAGTAGGGAAACGGGACTAGGACCAGTGGATAAGGGGTGTAATATGGAAATTGTAATATGAAGACCAACTCCCGAGCAAAAACCACCTGAGAAATATCCCTAGGAGCCTATTTCAAATCTCTATCTAAAATTTTCAATTATTCAAAGTCTTTTGCGAACTGTTCTCGGCTTATCCTTACGACTTCCAAGAATGGGTAAAAAAAAAAAAACTTGGGTGCACATCGGCTCACTCATCATGTCCAAGGACTCGGGTCTTGACCAGCTGTTTGGCGAGCTCAAAGAGGCCGTCGGCGATCTGAAAATGGACCAAGTTCAGGAAAAAAAGCTTGAACCCGTTGCTCCCCTCTTGGGAGATAGCGCTTTCCCTACCGAGATGAGCTGTAACCAAGTGTTTGATCAGTTACTAAAATGTTACTCCTTGGGTGGCCAATTGAGACATTATTACCGCTATGGAGAAATGTCTTATTGTCAAGACAAGAAGGATAAACTTAAATTCTGTATGACTACCAAAATTATGACCAAAGAAAAAAAGGAACGGGCGATCAGTGAGTGGTATATGAAACAGCTTGCTGAGAAGAAGTCTAAGCAGCAAACTTCAGAGGAGATCTGGAAAGCTCGCGATGAACCGCTAAGAAGGCCCTTCAATGAGTAGGCGCCTAATATTTAATTTCCCCCACCTTTGCATGCGCTATATGCAGCACAAAAAACAAAAGGTAACGTGTATATAGATAATTCAGCTGTTTAATTTTTGCAAAGATATGCATGCTCTATAGTATTTTTTCAAAGTGTTAGCGTAGCTGCAGGGTTCTCGTGGCGCTACTAATCTTGGCCATGTGCTTTGTTTGATTGCACCTAATCCAGCCATATGCAATCAGTGCGGTAAAGTGGGGGCAGGCATGCAAGTATATGCACGTTAATAGACAAGTTGAGGTCCAAAACTTTCAAATCGTATAGTTTTGAGACGCTGAGAAAAAATTATTATGCTAAAAACGGTTCATTTCCTATTCTAGATATACATATGTCTATCATAGGATGTGTAAATTTGTTGGAAAATCTTAGAGGGAAAAAACCGTTCAACGCCGAAAATCATCGTTGGACGACACGGGGTCATGGCGCAAACATAGTTACAACATGACTTTTAATTTTTATGATATTCGTAAACTATAGAAAAAAATCATTGCCGTTGCTATCCATTAGCTGAGACATGCCACCGTATGCAATGGAGAAGCCCGCCTTCAAACAGGCGTCTATGGCTCATTTTCACTCTGCATTAGCTGAGTGCAGATCGGGCGAGAATTTACTGATTGATAGCGAATCAGAACCCAGAGCTGGTGGAACGGCCTCAAAAAGTAGTTATAACAAATACTGGATTTGCCTGCTTCAGTACTAGCGCTGAAGTTTTTCCCACTACCCCCACAGTTTAGTTGCCAAATCCCACCCTCGCCTTCGTTGGCAGTACCCTTGAACCGATAATAATTCATATTTACTAGATACCTTTTCTAAGAATCGAATCAGAGCCGAGTATTTAACAAAAAAAGGAAGTTATTCTTAGTTCATATGCGCCAAGCCTGCGGTTTTTCATACTCACGAGCCGCCTCATCCGTTTATGCATATGAATACTCATTTTTGTCAACTAATGATATATAACTCCACTTGATCTGTCAGCTCTGGTTGCAAATCTTCAATGTACGCAAGAGGGGGCAATCGTAATAGAGGTAGCTTTTACAAATTAGCCATTCTTGGTGATGGTGGTGTGGGTAAAACAGCTCTGACAATTCAGTTGTGCCTGAGCCAGTTTGTCGAGACCTACGACCCCACTATCGAGGACTCTTATCGCAAGAAGCTCCTTTTGGATGGAGCTCCGGTAACATTGGAAATACTCGATACTGCCGGCCAGGAAGAGTATACTGCCCTCCGCGACCAATGGATCCGCGAGGGTGAAGGATTTGTATTGGTCTACAGTATCACATCTCGCGATACATTCAATCGTATTAATCAATATTTTGAGCAAATTGCCCGTGTTAAAGAAGGTGAAGACTATGCCGCTGTATTGGTAGCAAACAAGTGTGATCGCAATGACGAGCGAGTCGTTAGCGTCAATGAAGGAAAAGAGTTGGCGAAGAAGCTTGGTGTTACCTTTTTTGAAACTTCTGCGAAACTGAATATTAATACTGAGCAGGCCTTCATTTCTTGTGCTCGTGAGACGAGAGAAATCAGAGAAAGTGAAGAACAACCTGAGCAGGTATCTACTGAGCCTACCACTACTAATAAGGTAAATACTAACGAGAGTACCGCATCTAATGGAAAAGAATCGCACCATGTTGCTCCCAAGCCTGCTGTTTCTACTGCCGCTGCATCTGAGGCCCCTAAACAGAAGAAGAAAAAATGTCTTATTATGTAGGATCCTGTCTAATTTATCTATATTATCTGCCCCGTTAACCCAAGTACCTATTCATGTTGTACTCCTCGCTGTAGTATGTTGTGCTTTTGTTTTTGTTTACACATCTTCTACCAGCTTCAACTATATGGCTTTCCCGAGCCCGCGCCCCGCGCAAGTCAATTGGAAGGCGCAATGGGATGTCGCTAAAACGGAATCTCAGAGTTATAATTTTAAAAATATCAAGCTTGAGCACAGACTTAAGGAGTTGACAAAGTTCAAGGATTCCATTGATGATCTGCTTCAAGTTAAAGGATTCAACTCAATTGACCAGCTTAAGGTATGTGTTAACGAGAACGACAGCTATATGAACGCCATAAGGGAAGAAAACCAGTCCTTGCAAAAGGTTAATAGCAACCTGCTCCAAGAATGTGAAAGCGCTGTGTCCACCAACCAGAAATTATCTCAACAGCTTATCGAGCTCGAGCAAGTTCTTGAGAATACATACGATGAAAAAAAAATTGTCGAACATACTGTTGGAGAGCTACAACAAAAAATGAGTCTCCAGTCCACCTCCTATAACGAGCAAATCCATGACCTACAGAATAGCATTCGAGATCTGGTTGGCAAGGCCCAAGATGCAGACAACGAGAGAAAGAAGCATAAAGGCCTATCTACTGAGCTGCGTAGAAAGCACGATCAAGCAATTGCGAAGGCTGATGAGCTCCTCCGAGAAAGAGATTCCACAGTGGATGCTTTGCAAAAGTCTATCCAGGCTCACAAAGAACAAGCGCTTCAGGACGAACAGCAACGTGATGTGTT
The DNA here is from genome assembly GCA_030582415.1 of Wickerhamiella vanderwaltii. Taxonomy (NCBI): domain Eukaryota; kingdom Fungi; phylum Ascomycota; class Dipodascomycetes; order Dipodascales; family Trichomonascaceae; genus Wickerhamiella; species Wickerhamiella vanderwaltii. Next base: position 46,963 of record JAKTWR010000035.1, on the reverse strand, counting down.
GAGGTACCATGGACAAGTGCAGAAGGTAGAATTAGAGAATAAGACTTGTGAGGTCCAGCATCTTCAACAGCAGCTTCAAAATGCTCAATTGACGGTTGAGGCATTTCAACAGCGCGAGGAGTTGCTTAGAGACACAGTTACCGAGCTCGAGGCCAATGAAGATAAGGTCAGTGAATTTTTTTATGAGCTCAATAGAGCCAATAATGCGCTATCATCACTAGAACGGGACTTACGAGATCTCAAAGGAGCTGAATCTGATGTACGTGCCCAAAAGAACAATCTTGAGATTGAACACAAGAGATTACTCGACAGTTTTGAGCTCGTTAAGCAAGACAATGCGCGTCTCTACAGTGATTTCAAGACTACTAATAGCTGTAATGTTGAATTGAGAGGCCACGTTCACGAACTTGAGAAGAATATCGAGGCAATGACCGAAGAATTTAAAATAGAGACCGATAATCACGAAAGAGAGCTAGCACTACTTCGACTCGAATCTGCAGAAAACTCCGAGGTATCTCTACGAATTGAGCAACTCCAATCCCAGTTAGCCCATGAGTGCCAACGCTATTCGGCGAACAAACAGCAATTGGCTGATGTTGAAGGGCTCGTTAGCGAGAAAATGGATATAATATCTCAACTTAAGAAAGATATTAACTCGCAAAATCTAGTGATTGAGGACCAAAAGTTGCGAATAGAGACTCATGAAAACTACAAAATTATCGAAAAAGATCATGTCCGTAAGAATGAGGAATTGCGGCGACAAATTAACGGCATTCAAGCAGCTAAAGATAATTTGCTAGAGAAGCTTGGGCTGGAGAGCCGTTTGCGACGCCAGCTCCAGGAGCGGTTGCTCGACTTGAAAGGTACTATACGTGTTTTCTGTCGAGTGAGGCCCCTGCTGGCCCAAGAAATGTTTCGCGAAGGTAGTGTTGTTCTTGATACGCAAGAAAATACGATAGAAATTAAGCAGATTGTTAACGGAGCCAATGGCACAAATACCAGATCCACCAAGTTTGCATTTGATAATGTATTTGACGCCTCTAGCACAAACGAAGATATATTCCAAGAAGTTGACTTGCTCACTCAGAGCGTATTCAATGGATTCAGCTGCTGTATATTTGCGTATGGCCAAACCGGTTCTGGTAAGAGTCACACGATGCTCTCTGAGGATGGGATAATACCACGAACTATCAGAAATATATTTGATTTGGTGAAAATACTTGATCATAGCTCCGAGCATATTATTTACGTGTCATTTTTTGAGATCTACAATGAGCAGGTACACGATCTTACCGTGCCGTCTTCAAAGGCATCACCTGCGCGAGCGGGCACGATTACCGGAGTTCAGGAGCATCTGGTTCAAAATACTCAAGAACTGACTGCAATTCTTCTGACTGGTATCAAGCACCGTTCGGTCGGTGCTACTCGCATGAACAAAGGCTCGTCACGGTCCCATACAGTTTATTCAATCAAAGTTCACAGTACCAACAAGTTTACTGGTGCTAAGACAACGGGAAAGCTCAATTTAGTTGATTTAGCTGGCTCAGAGCGCTTGGAGAAATCTCAAGTCACTGGGTACCAACTGCGTGAGACACAGGCGATCAATAAGAGCCTCAGTGCTCTTGGAGATGTTATTTACGCTCTCAATACGAGGCCAAGAACTCATGTGCCGTATCGAAACTCAAAATTAACGCATATGCTACACGATTCCCTTACTGGAAAGTCCAAAACTCTCATGGTAGTGAACATCTCGCCTGCTCTTTCGAGCCTGCAGGAGACGATCACAAGCTTGAGATTCGCTGAAAAGGTCAATAGTACCAAGCTTTCATAGATATAGCAATAATTATTTTTTGAACTAGAGCTCGTTATAGCAACAAGTTGCAACGGCTTCTATGCATCATACTGATCGAGAAAATGAGATAAAATGCCGCAAATTTTTGGTTGATGCAAAAATGTGTTTTTACATTTCCTTCATTATACAGAGTTAATCAGATCTATAAATAAGATCTGATGGTCAACCTGCCTATTTGGTGTATTATTTATTGCCCTAGAAACGTCAAAACACGTCGCGGTGCGTGAAGCGCGCGCCCGTCACGTAATCCTTTCCATTCTCGCTCCTCATGAGGAATCCGCTGGAGGTAGTGAATGAAAACACTACGCATAGGGGAAAAGTTCAGAATCCAGAGACGGATGCGAGCCTTCGGGAATGGCGTGTGCAGTGGAAGCGCCAACTGCAGCAGTCGATATTCTACCTTGACCATGTTGAGCCGAATGGGTTTCAAACCATTAGCGCGCATCTATCATTGCTTGGAGTTCAATTTAGTAAATTCTTTGATAGACGGGTAACTCATGTTATTACGAGCCGTGCTCTCGATGTGGACCACAAGGATAGCGACGTATTGACGCGTGCAAAGGCGATGGGTCAAAAGATCTGGACTGTTGAAAAACTGGAGCGCTTTCTTACATCTTTACTCGGCCATTCTCCTAGGAAACAACTCAACAGAGCGGACAATATGCGTTTAGGCCAGTTACTACAGAATGAAAAGATTATGGGTCCCTCCGACAAGGAGCAGTGGATGAGATTCCCCGATTCCTATGTATTAGTTTATGACCCTAGCAATCGCTACAAGCCCATTGTTTATAAGGAGTGGAAAAATGACTGGCCGCAAATATACCCCGATACAGCTGCCGGAATCTGCCCATTTGTGCTATGCAGAAAACCACCAAAACGCGCGCAAACAGAGCAAGAACAGGAGGAAGAAGAATCAGTCAAGAGACAAGCAGTTGACGAAGAGGGCAAAGAGAATAAAAGTCTTGCAACTGCGATGCGCCAAACAACCATGCGCCATCGCCAGTACGGAGAAATCGTCGCATCTGGAATGCAGCGTAATTCAGTCACTTCGGCAATCATTTCTAATGCCCCAACAGAATTAATGCCCGCATCGCGTGAAGTGGCAACTCTGCAGCGTAAAGTATTACCGCCGCCTAAACCCAAAAAGGTTAAAAAGGCCCGTAAACCCGGCTTTTGTGAGAATTGTTACGAACGATTCGACAATATCGATGATCATGTGTTATCTACTCGTCATAGACGTTATGCTAGTGATAAGCGCAACTTTGAGGTGTTGGATCGCATTATTGAAGCGTACCAACGGCCTCCCAGTGGTTCTGGTTTATCGCCCGAAGAGTGTCCTTCCTCGTCACAACTAACGTGCAGCGGAGAACAGGATTATTAGTGCATTCAGCATACGCTGTTAATTTATATAATTTATCAATTTTCAATCAATCGCATCGCTTGCCTAGAGCTGGTGCTACTCTATCGGGTTGGGCAAATTTACCAGTTCGCGAAACACAACACAGCCCAAACAACAAAGGGAGAAACAAGGTATACAAATTTAAAATCACAACCTCGAGAATAGTAGAAGAAATTAAATCTCTATCTAACCATTGGTTAATAAATACTACGGAAATAAATACTATGCTAAAGACTTCCACTTGTCAAGGAGCCCGTGTGCTTCAATGAGAACTGCTTCAAAGTTCTTCATCGCTGGCATGTGGGTCAACATATGGTGCGCTTCACTTTGATCAAGCTCCATTAACTTGTTGGCATTGGCCTTCATAATTGCGAGGCACGCAAAAACGTGCAAAGTACGAGGTTCGACTGCCACTGAAGGAAGCGCAGTAAATGGCGTTGCGGCTTCAACATCGTCTGGGCTATCGAAATCAGCGGTACGATAACCAAAATATGAATCCCAAAGACGAGCTAAATCAGGAAGTGCAAAGGCCTTTACGCCGAACCACTTCATCCACCAGACAAGCCACTCATCACCAACAAAAAAATTGAGCATAAACTCGTGGTCAAAGTGGCCACTCAGTTCAGGCAAAAAATGGCGAAATACAGTCATAAAGCGTGAGATAGTATTGGCAACATCACTGTCACCAGGCCCGCGCGGCTCCATAGCCGGCTCTGTATGTAACAATACGAGCATAGCGTGCTCAAAAATGGTAGGATCTACTGCCGATTGATTCATAGTAGTTGCAAGAGTCCAACCAACCCATGCAAACCCTGCTTCATATTGCAGTGTATATTTTGTCAAAAATGACCAAACAGCGGCAAAAATGCTATCAGCTAGTACCTCTTGTTCTTCTTGTGGCAAAGAGCGGCTGGTCTTTTGCATCAACCGTTTAATATCACCTCTTAAACGTTTTTCGCGAGGAGGCTCAGGCGCCACGGGGAACTCATGAGCAATGCAAGGATTGGTCACATACGGATGAGACCGAAGAAGCATTGGCCAGGCCTCGGCACGCTGGCTGCTGGGAATTCCCGTTTTCAAGGCTAGGCGAGCAATTTGTCCAACATTTCCTTCATTGATAAGTCGTTCAACGGCATCTGCTAATGCAGGGTGGTCACCACCAGACACTCGTCGGGTACTACTATAGGTGGAAGAATATGATGATGAGACACTGCTGGCACTAGAACTGCGAACAGGATAGAGAGGGATATCCTCTTTAGGGGGTTGCACTTGGACGTCAGCCATAAGACCGGTTTGGGTGCTTAGACTTTGGAAAAAAGGGGGAGGTGGGGAGTTTCTTGCGTGCGCGAGGAGGAGGTTACCTGGATTTTACGGCTTGGAAATTGGGTGTTAATAAACACGCGCTTAGTAAAAGTCTAAAGTCTATCAATTACAAACAGTGCATATGCATTATATTTTCAGAGCTTAAACCGGCTTCTTTACGATTTTTTTTCTAATTTTGAACGGTGACAACGGTGTTGGCAAACTTACTCACGTTTGTTCACGCGGGCACCCACACGTGGCCGAGGGCAACCACTCGCATCGGCGCCCATGGTCACGTGCGACTCGCCCGGGCAGAAAAAAGTTGCAGCAGGCCGCGAGATATTCTAAAGACAAATATTTTCCTTGATGTTGATCCATTGTTTTGCAAAAATAAGTCGGCCGGACGAGCTCACGTGAGTCCGCTCTGCAGACCGCTCGTCCAAATTAAGAAGATGCTACCCAAACCCTGAAAATTGCTGGGGCTCCGTGATGGAGTGAGTGACGGTGTCGTCATCTCTCTGACGGTTCAACTTTAGTGTCCAATTGGTTTATTATCGAAATACAAGTATACAACAGGCTACCAATTGACTACTGCTCCGCAGCATGATTTGTCTAACCCCCTCCTACTCCTACCAACCTCCTACTTGCCCAGGAAAGTTGCTGCATTCCAGCTAGGGACCAAAGGGGGGGGAAGACGTCCATAGCATGTGAACACAAGAAAATGGTTCAAAAATACCGTACGATCACGGTGCGAATACCGCCCAGAAAGCTACATAAAAAATAATTGTACAGTTACAAATGTTATCTTGCCCGTCTCCATAATAAATAGGCAATAAATGTTGCCGTGCTAGCAACCCCCAGGCCAAATGCCAAATCCATTAATGAGTCTTCATCGATTTCGCCGATGTGCGGAGTTGCACTGCCTGGCCGCTGAGCTGCTTCAACCAACTGCAGAAATAATGCATTAAGTGACGCTGGCCACTCGGCACTGACGTGCATTGGTACGCTCAGACCCAGGCTTGTAATATACTGATCTGGCTGCTCAGGCGTTCTTTGTTGAACTCGGTCTTGATCGGCTTTCAATGCAGCATAAACCACCGGTAACTGGTCCAATTGAGGGTAATTTTCTCTCAATTTTAAAAGATAACTGAAACTGTCCGGGTCGGCACTGTCATACACCAGACACAATATGTCGCATTGGTCTAACCGTTTCTGGTTCTCTAGGATCGCAGGCTCAAGCTCTCCTAATTCTTGTAAAATCAAATAGCATTGTTTACCGCCAGTCATTTCGACCGAATTGACAACCATTCGCACCGGAATTGTGGGGTTGTAGCTTTTTTTATAAGTTCTGTTGAGGAAACAATCAAGTAAAGCACTCTTACCAGACATGCTCGAGCCCAAAACAAAACAGTTGAAAACATTACGGTCTTTGATCAGTGAATTGCGATATAGTTTAGAGCGCGGGTTGCGTGGGCGTGCAGGCTTTGTGACCCTTAGGGCAAGTTTCAGCTTACCACGGCCATACTTTGTTTCATAGCCCAACATTGCAAAATATGCCAACGTCTCTTTATAGTCAAGATAACACGACATAGACCACTGCGCTAGCCATCCTTGGAGAGTAACATTTGCGTCATCGTTGCGAACAGTGCCATGTGGAAACTGTGTTTCAACCCATAGTTTTGGCAATCCAGGAGTAGGGATAAATAAATTATCTAGTTCGCTTTGGGACAGGCCCCCGTCATTATCCTTGTCAAACAAAGTAAACAGATCCACCAGGAATCTATAGCCATCGGGACTGATCTCAACATGTGAGTGGGCCAAAACATCTACTTTGGGATAAAGAAATTTATCATCCAAACTAAGTGAGTCCGTATAATGAAATTGTCGCAAAATACCCCAGATTGTTTCGTGGCGTCCACATTCTGCGTAAATTTGTGCCAGGCAAAGGAACCCATCTTTGGAGATTCCCTTGCCTTGTACAGTATACGTAACTTCTCGCGCAAGTGAGTCGGCTTCTTGCCGTTCTGTTAGTATATTATGAATTTCTTTGAGATCGGACTGTGAGAAGCTTTGTTGAAAGCAAGAGTATTGCAGCTGCAATAGTTCCATATCACTAAGGTAGCCTGTTTGATCCTGATCGCATAAAAAAAAAACTCTGCTCAACGCATGAATAACCAATGGCTTTAAAACACCTTCTTTCGAATCAAACAGTGGTGCCAATGGGAAAGTGACCGCTCGTTGACAAAAGTAAAAAGCTTCGGCAACGTTGATTTTATCCTTGGCACTACACTTGATAAAACTCTCAATCTCCTTGAATTCAGTCATAAGATCGACAATTTCATCCTGGTCTTCGTCGTTCTGCCAAACATCTAGCTTATTCTGGCAAAGAATGATCGGTAAGTTAACGCCAATTGATCGTAAAAATGGCATCCAGAATAATGAAATCCGCTCAAATGTATAGTTATCACTATAAACAAGCCAAATTACGTTTGCTGCTCGTATTTCCTTGGATAATTGCACCCGGCTGCTCATTGCTGGACTGGTATCAATCACTGTAATGCGGATATCATTTTGAGGTATGGTAATCGGCGGCAATATATCTTCAATATTAGGGATAAATTTATCCTTTACAAGGGCAGTAATGAGAGATGATTTGCCAACACCATCATCACCACACACTACAACACGCATGTCAGCGATTATCTGGTTTTGCCCATCGGCGAACTCTCGCGAATATAATGAGCCGAGTCAAGCATTAGCTATAGGGTACTTACCAAAAAATTTATAAGATATCAATTACTCACAGGGTGCTACTGGATACCAATAGCTTAACTACTTTTCAGCTGTACCGCCTAGATCATTAAGCGCTTGCGAAGGTGAAAATCTGGCACCATGGGTCCAAGATCCACCGTTAGTTTGGCATTGCGCTCCATTGTAGCGCGATAGTTTTCGATAGATGTGTCGTCGAGACAAAGCTTCGCTAGACCGCCGTTGCGGTATCTAGTGAGCCATTCATTAGCAATAGCAGTGTCATTGTAAGGCCCACGACGTCTATTTGTGCGAGACAAACTCCTTAAAACCGTGTCAATACTATTGCTAAGGGGTCCAGGATAACGACCTCCCCTGGGATACTCTTTGTTGATATGGTACAAGAGGTAGTCTGCAAGTAGTGTTGGATCAATATCGGGTGCATGTACAGCATTAATTAACGCTAAGTTCATCATTGTCTGTGCATCTGCAACCTGAGGCACAAACACACCTGGAGTGTCGTAAATAAAAATATCTGGGCCTTCTTGGATTCTAATCGTTTCACTCATTTTGCGGGTGATGCCCGGTTGATTTCCTACCCTAGCCACAGAATGCGCGTGTCTTCCTAGTTTGAGGCCATGGCGACGTAAGGTATTAATTAATGTAGACTTTCCAGCATTGGGCATACCCGTAATTAGGACATTGTAGCCCAGAGGAGGAGCTGGACCAGTAGATTCAAAAGCCTCGCGCATGTATGTAAATATTCTTTTCGCATCTTTTACCAATCCATTTTCGATGCGCAGAAAATCTTGGGTAGGGTCCCAAGCCTGTATCGTTGAGTGCTTAAGTTTTGCAATATCAGTCTTTGTATAAAGCACTAGCTTTTGCTTTCCTCTAAGCACTTGGTCAAATAACGGATTGATCGACGAGATAGGAGCTCTGGAATCCCTCAATTCGAGCACAAGATCAATTTTGAAAGAAAGTTGACGGAGCGACTGAAGAGCCTTTCTATGGTGTCCTTGAAATTTTGCTAATGATGCAATATGTACAGGAAATTCCGATCTAGGGATAAAATCACCCGGTAGGCTTTTAATATATTGGTTCAACTTCTTCATTGAGGTGGCGAGAAACTGTGGCGTCAAAATCTTCCTTTCTCTTCACAAATGCCGTTAGTTCTTCTAAGTGGATTTCCTAGTAGTGGTATCACAACTAGAGCGAATGAATTAAAAGCTGCTCTAGAAAAGAAGAAAGGTGGTAGTATTATTAAAAATATTATGATCATCGACGATGAATCGCTCGACGTGTCTAAAGATCAGTACATTGAAAGAGACAGTGAAAAAGCCGCACGTGGTGCTCAAATGGCTGCAGTACAAAGATATATCTCCCCTGATACCGTTGTTATACTAGATAATATGTGTTATATCAAGGGGCTTCGCTACCAACTGTTTTGTGAAGCAAAAGCCGTGCAGACCACAAACTGCCTCATTCACGTAGGCACGCCAGCAGACATTTGTGCAAAGTGGAATGAAGGTAGATCAAATTCTTGGACTCCTGAACTCTTGAATGCGTTAATTTTTCGCTACGAGGAGCCCAACTCTATGAACAGATGGGACTCTCCCTTATTTCTAGTCACTCCCGAGGACTCACTCCCGGTGGATGAAATCTGGGATGCATTGGTACTCAATAAACCACTCAAAGCAAATGCAGCTACAGTGTTGAAACCCGCTGCCTCTGGATCTTTTCTTAGCCTTTTGAATGACACCACTACTAATTTAACAAAACAGATTCTTGACCTTCACAAAGATGTGCCGGGCGCCCTAATTACACTATCCGGCCATCACTTGCAATTACCTTATCGCCTCACACTTCCACAGATGAATCGCATAAAAAGGAACTTCATTCAACTTAATAAATCGGCAGACATATCTCCTGACAATATCGAAGCTTTTTACTTGGACTTTGTTCAAAAGAATCTAGATATAGAATCGTAAGAGTACGTGTTTATTTAAGCATATGTTGACGTGAGGCCCTTTGTTGTGTGGCTGCTTTCACATCGGGTTTTGAGTGTACTTGCACATGGCGCATGTGGCTGGGTACTGCAAATTTCGGGACAATTTAAGAAAGGCGCTTAACTTCAACGCTTAATTGATTTATTCACAGCTGATTCACCCCTTGAATGCGCTTTAAATGATGCTGATATTTAAGCATATCTCTTTGACAGATTTCCCGCCTCCTCATATTTCCAATGAGTATAGGAAAGTAAATGGAAATATATGCACAAAAAGCATTTTAGCTTATGAAGATATTTAGATAGCACAACCATATTTTTTGTTACATCTTGACGCTAGAGATATCCACCCTTGCTTTGTGAAAGTCCGGTTAGAGATGGTCCTCCCCAGAAGAATTGAATACTCATAACTAAGTATTTTATCTCTTAACTAGCACTATTGGGACGTACATAGACTATACTTAGGCAATTGTGGCTATGAAAGAACTTAAATACTTATGAACTGAGGTAGTCCTAGGCGTAATTCGGCTAGCAAGTCAGAAGTAGAATCTCAAGGTAATTTGCTTATATTGCCCATAAGCAAGCCTATAACACTATATATAAGATCTATTCAGTACTATGTAATCCAAAGAAACCTTTTGATACACGAACTAGTCTTGAAATTGCAAAGTTTAGTAGGGTATACACATTGCACTAGGCCAGTCCATTTTGCCATACTGTGCGTGGGTGACCACGCAATTATTCGGCTGTAAGCCACTCTGATTTCCCACTAATCTATCGGTAACGGGGATCATACTGTGTGAGGAAAAATGCACCGCAAATGGGAGTCAGCTCTGCACTTCGTATTCGTATGATAGTTCGCTATTGAAATTCAGCGAGGTTAAAATTTGTTCACAGAACAGGTATTATTACTTCTTGTCTAAAGACTTTTCTTCTTCCTGTGGATCGCCCTCTACAACATCTACATGCTCATGATACAACTGTTGAAAAGGAGAAGGTGGCAGGGGTCGGGTATTTGACGGTGGGTAAATGTTATGGTATGTGCTTTGGGAAACTGGAGAACCAGAGTAATCCTGTTGGTGGAACGGTTGGGCATACTGCTGCTCAGCTGGGTGTCTCAAGTCTTGGTTGTAGTCGAAACCAAAGCTACTCTGGGTAGGCGTTGATAAGTAGGGAGTTGGGCTAACGACAACTTGCTGCGAAGGGGCAGAAGAACTGCTGGATGGTCCCGGTTGCGAAGGGCCAGGCACCAAGTTGAGGCGGCTGAATTGATAACCAGTAGATGCAATATGTCGAGATTCACTTCCTTGATGCTTACTTGGACGTCCATGGTGTTTACTTGGATCAAGAAGAGGCTTCGTCTTGTCCACTGAGTACCCTCGGCGGTGTGCAGATCGCCTCGCTGGACCACTTCTGCTTTGATGTATAGGCAGTGTACTCGGTTTTCCTTGGATATTGCCAAGTGGGGGGTAATCTTGATAGTATTGACCCGTAGAATGCAGAGAAGCCTGACCAGGAAATTGAAACTGAGGCTCCATTGACTGTTGCACAAAGGGGGGGCCAAGTGCATGTTGGCCTGGGTCTGGTACGTGTGGGTCATCATGAAGTTTTCTCTTACGGGGAATACCATTTAGCCATTGCTTGAAACCCCCAGAGTGTTGCATAGCCGCCTTAACTACTTGTCTTGTTCTTGTAATATTTTGGTCGCTGTATAGAAACCCTTCAATATTACCAAGAAATAGCGGAAAAAGCTCATCGCAAACATCAGAGGCCTGGCCAATCATGAATGCGCGCTCAAATGGGATCCATACACCTTTGAGGTTCTGATTTCCAATTCTTATCACATGTCTGACCTTCTCACTTTTGAGGATTCCATCCCTGCGACCCCTCGTAGCGCCAGTATAGTTAAGCAGTTTTGTTCCATTGATAAGATTGTTGTCTAGTCGGCGCGTAAGTGACACTCCTTTAGCTTCAACTGTAATGTACAACGTAGTTTCGCTTTCCCACGCATTTGTGGAAATTTTCAGCGCTGGTCCATTAACGGGAGGGCGCTGCCCAGGCGCATCCAATTCTAAATTGATTTGCCCTTCTATTGAGGGGAATTCCTTTCCCAATGATTCGATGGAAGAATGTGTCATTTCTTCCTCATTCACGAATCCTTCTGTTGCTTGCGGCTGATAAACATAGGGTTGGCCTGGTGCCGAAGGTCTAGGCAATCGGTATTCGCCAAAAATGAGATCTGGGTTTTGATGGGATGATGATGCATAGTTTCCGAATTGGCTAGGAGAATATTCAGGTTCTTCTCTCGGTGGTACTTCGGGGTCGTATTCAGGCTGAACATCATATGCTTTTGACGGGTACTCGAAATGCAATTGTTGCCCCCATGGATGCGAATACTGTTCCGACACTATGGATTTTGGGGGATGTTCTACGGGTGGCCCATATTGGCCATGCTGTATATGCTGTCTCTCAACGTGCGTAGGTGGACCAATACTTTCTTTGTGAGCCGACCCTAAGTAGAAAGTTTCTGGAATTCCCTGGGATCTTCGACTGTCGCTTGAACTTCCGGCTACATTGGGGTCGTATTTATCCTCCTCTTCATCTCCCCCTTTGGGTTCATTCCTTGAGGACATATGGCCTCCGCACTTTTTACGATATGAGAAATAGGTCTAATTTCAATGCTTGTGTCATCCCATTACATTCGAAGGTGCCTGTGCTAGAGCATGTTTTAGAAGTGTAATATTTAATTGAAGCGTGTATGTACTGTAACGCTAGATGCATCAAAAAGACATGAAAAATGAAGGGAAATGACTGTAGGCCGCGATAAATATTATATTTTGAGCATGTTAGTGCTTTTACCGCAGAAATTTGTGTTAAAATTTCCATATTTACCCGTTAATCCGGTGAAAATTTCTGCCACTTGACGCGCATGTCAAGGTTCTGCGTGTTTCACCTTGTGCGACGCATCAAGCAGGAGCTAATTGCTACTAAATTAGGGTTCTCCCTAGAGTGTTCATCGTGTCAGAGAACAGTATTATTGCTTGCGTGGCAACGGGAGCAACTCCATAATTATATTTTAGGGAAGAAATTTTTACCCGAAAGAAGCTTTCAAACAACGCGAAGCGTGGCTGAACTTTGTTTCGAATCCTCTAACCTGCATGCGTTGTCCCTGCATTTGCCTACATGTGATGCAGGGACACTGCGCGCACCGACTGAGGCTACAAACATTCAAAGGCTTCTCATTCTCATGGTGATGGAGACCAGAAAGGCTTTATACAGCGACAAAAAGCGCCGTGCGCAGCTCAATATTGCATACGGAGTTGCAGCTTCACCGGCCCGGCACCTTAGCACATGTGCTGCACGTTTCATGTTAGGGGCCCTCTGACGTGTGTCTCAGACGCATAGTAAATGATGCGCTTGTTTCGGATGTGTTGAAAAAACTCTATGGGTGGATTGCATGAACCTTGCCATTTTCAGAGATTCTGCGAAATAGGACTACATGATTATGTACCTCCTCGCCTAACGGTGTTGCTACACTTGCTACGGGTCCTAACAGAGAGAGGGGGGGGCACGCCCTGGGAGGTAAGTGGGATTACAAATGGGCACCAATAAGTGAGTACCCGGTAGGTCATTCAATCCTGGAGAGGAGGGGGGGGGGTAGCAGGGCAGAGGGGGCTTTAGCGACTTGAGCTAACGCGACACCAAGGGCACAAAATATCAAAATGCCTTTGTTGACGAAGTGGGCAGTACTTGGCCTAGGAATTATTTTCCACGTAGCATTCATCTGGTCCATATTTGATGTTTATTTTGTGAGCCCGCTCGTGCACGGTATGAAGCACCATTTGCCAACTATCCAGGCCCCTGCGGATAGACTGTTCCTTATTGTCGGTGATGGCCTTCGAGCGGACAAATGTTTAGGCAAACAAGACCATCCTGTAAATGGCCCCGAGTATCTTGCCCCCTATATTCGATCAAAGGCCCTTAACGAGGGCACTTTTGGTATCTCTCATACACGTGTTCCTACTGAGTCGCGCCCAGGGCACGTGGCACTCATTGCTGGATTTTATGAAGATGTTTCTGCTGTTACTAAAGGTTGGCAGGAGAATCCGGTTGACTTTGATTCTGTATTCAACCAATCTGAGCATACTTGGTCCTGGGGTTCCCCTGATATTTTGCCCATGTTTGCTCGGGGTGCAGTCGATGGACGGGTAGAAATGGATATGTACGGCCATGAATTTGAAGATTTCACTAAATCTTCAATTGAGCTCGATAAATTCGTGTTTGAACGCGTCACAAAGCTATTTATGGACGCCAAGACTGACCCTGAACTCAACAAGCGCCTTCGATCGAAAAAGGTAGTCTTTTTCTTACATCTACTAGGAATTGATACTGCTGGTCACTCATATCGCCCTTATAGTGTAGAGTACTATGATAATATCAAGTACATTGATGGCGAAATTAAGAAACTTGAAGCCCTTGTGAATGATTTCTACAATGATGAGAAGACTGCGTGGGTGTTCACTGCTGACCATGGTATGAGTGATTTTGGTTCTCATGGCGATGGCCACCCGGATAATACTCGTACCCCTCTTGTCAGTTGGGGTGCTGGTATTAATGGCCCAGTTAATGGCCTCGATGGCCATGATGATGAGACTTCTGAATGGGAACTTCCAGTTGTCCGCAACGACGTTCTCCAGGCCGACATTGCTACCCTTATGGCCTACCTAGTTGGTGTAAATTACCCAGCGAACTCTGTTGGCGAGTTGCCTCTTCCCTTTTTGGACGCAGATGGTGCTACCAAAGCCCGGGCTTTGGAAGCCAACGCTCTTGCAATTGCAGAACAATACATTGTCAAGGAAAGACTTGTGGAGCCAATTCAATACAGATTCAGACCTTTCCCTGGCCTTGCGAGAGGCCCCGAGGAAAGAGCAAACGATATCGAGATCTCCCTAAAAAACGGAGACTACGCGAAAGCAATTGATCAAGCCGAGGAGCTCATGACTTTAAGTTTAGCTGGTTTGAAATACCTCCAAAAATACAATTGGTTGCTTCTGCGATCATTGGTAACGCTCGGATTTTTGGGCTGGATTGCTTATACTTATACTTCATTCTTGCTCCTTTTCGTTGTTGACGAATCCGTGAAGACTCGCAAGGCGCCTAAAATTCTTTTTGCTGCTTCTGGTGGTATCCTTAGCGTGTTGGTCGGACTACTCTCGCGTCAACAATCACCTCTCAATTACTATGCGTATGCATTTTTCCCAGTATTCTTTTGGCATGTTGTTTTCGCCAACTATGCTACGGTAATTGAAGGTACTAAACAGCTTTTCGGAGGCAGCCTCGTACCCAAGATTCTGATGGTCGTCGCTGGTATTGCCGCTTTAGAGGCAATGGTATACGGCTACTTCCACCGTGAAATTTTCAGCGTTCTTTTAGTTTTTGTCTTCCTTCCCTGGCCCTTTGTGTTTAACTTCTATGGTGCTTTCCGCTACTGGGTGTGGACTGCAATTTGGTGTGGCTCATGCATAGCGTTGGCCATTATCAGTCTCAAGCCTGTCGTTAAGGTGGAGAACCTTGATATGATCACTTGGAGTGGTGTCTCCATGTATTTAATGGCATTTTTCTACACCGTTTACTTGTGTCGTCGTTTGAAGCTTACCGGAATTACTATGGTCACTTGCGGCATCCAACTTGGTTTAATTGTCCTTTCTGTTTTTGTAACTCATTCAAGTGTAACTTCATTGCAGGCTCGCAAAGGATTACCGCTTGGTAGCCAGCTAGTCGGTTGGATGGCTTTAATATCATCCCTACTTGTTCCAGCAATGCACAACCTGGCACCTGTGAATGACTGGCGTTTCCAATTTCTTAACATTTTCATGATCCTGTGCCCTACGATGATTATCTTAAGCATTAGTTACGAGGGCTATTTCTACATTGCCTTTAGCCTGCTGTTGTTTTCCTGGGTTAACCTTGAATCCAAGCTTGGTGGAGATTCAAAAGATAGAAAGCTGACTATTTCTGATTATCGTATGGCAATCTTCTTTTTATTCTTCACACACATTGCTTTCTTTGGTACTGGTAACATTGCATCAATTTCAAGTTTCTCCTTAGATTCTGTGATGCGACTAATCCCCGTGTTTAACCCATTTACAATGGGCGCTCTCCTTATTTTTAAGCTCCTTGTTCCATTTATCGTTTTGAGCGTCAGCCTTGGCTTTGTGAACAATCTTAAGGACTTGCCGTCTTATTGCATCTTTTCAATGGTTATGAGCATTTCTGATATCTTGAGCGTGAATTTCTTCTATCTTGTTGTGGACGAAGGCTCGTGGCTTGATATTGGTACCGGTATCAGTCATTACTGTATTTGTAGCCTCCTTTGTCTCTTCATTATCTTTGTTGAGTACCTGAGCTCGGTTTTAGTTTCACCGGTTCAGCAACCTCAACAAATAAAGAAGGAAGAACTTGTAAAATAATTAAAAAGATATATATATATATATATATAATACATGCAGTAGGATGAAATATAACTAATTTTCCCTTAGACGCTTAGTGATTCCCTGATCATCATTGTTGCCACGCTTATTATTGCTATTTTTTGTGCCATTGCGCTGGACAGCTGGTCTGCGTTGTTGCTGTTGGCTGTGCTGTTGTTGCTGTTGTGGTGGCTGTTGTTTTTGGGGTTGCGTAGCAGCTGCCGGCACAGCTTTAGTCGTGCCATCAGGCAAAGTGGTGATACTCACATCCTGGCCACCTTTAAGCTTGCGAATGGTCAATTTCAGCTCATCATTTGCTTTGGTCAAAACGTCGAGTTTGTTCTGCATGATCTTACTCTTCAAATCGAACTTCTTTTGCGCATTGGCATCGAAGTTGGCAGCGTTTGCTTTGGCATTTTCCAGCTGTTGCGAGAGGTCATCACGCTCTTTAGCGAGTTTTTCCTTCTCTTCATTAAATGCCTTCATTCTTTCCTGGACGAGGGCTACAGTTTTGCCCTTGATGCGATCTTTAGTACACGAAGCAATTAGGTCCTTAAGCTTAGACACCTCAGTTTCACCGGCCTTGCTGGATATTTCCTTAATCAACTGTTTTAGCTCTTCAGGCTCTTCACCCAGTAAGTCCTCTGATTTGAACACCTCTATAGCAGAAGCACCAGCATTGGCAGCAGCGAGTTTCTCTTCCAGCTCTTTGACTTTATCATCAGTAGCAGGGGATGATGTCTGTGTGGATGCTGCAAGTGCGCCCTCCAGCTCTTTAATTTTACCCCTGTATTCTCGCTCTTGGTCATCTAACTTCCTTTTAATTGCCTCCTGATCGACAACCTCGTCTGACATGCGATTGACTTCATTCTCCAAGTGTGTAATCCTCACCTGCTTTTCATTAATTGCCTCGCGAAGCTGGACTTCATTTGCAGAGCTCTTAGTTAACTCTTGTACTTTAGCATTTAATTGCGATGCCTCCGTCAATGCCTGCCTTTTCTCATTAGCCTCTTGCTTGAGCTTTGTAAGGGATTCTTGTCTAAGACGCTCATATTCGTTTTCCTTAGCGGTAAGCTGTTCTTGAAGTGCGATGAGTTGTATGTCAGCTCCTTGAGTAGTACGGTTCTTCCACTGGTCACGGTCGTTTCTGATTAGCGTCAGCTCTTGTTCCAGAGACGCACAAGATGCCTGCGTAGTTCTCAGCTCGGCTTCGAGAGGCTTAATAGAGTCGCGAGCAATAGTAAGCTCCTTGCTCAACTCATCTACTCTGGAAGAGGCATCTTTTATTTCTTGCAATAGAGTAGCATTTGCCTTTTCAAGGCCAGTAACAACATCGGGAGAAGCAGATGTCGTTTGCTGTGTTTCAGCAAGCTCAGCCTGAGTACGGGAGTAAGACTGCTGCAAGGAACTTATTTGTGACTCCAATTGACGAATTCTACCTTCAGCGACTTGTAGGTTGATATCTGACGCCTGTTTACTACGCTTCAACAATTCTACCATACGAGTGTGATCCTCTGAAATGGAACTGTCCATGTCAATATCTCCAGTATTCTGAAGATCACCTTCAACCTTAACTGTTGCTTGCAGCTGCTCAAGCAGAAGCTCGTTGCTAGAGGATAGTTCAGAGTTTTCAGCTCTAAGCTGAGCTACTAGTGTATCGAGAGAATCACGTTCTTTGGAAATACTCTCAATACGACTCTTGATCATTTCATTCTCAGCCAATAGTGGCTCGATCTGAGTCTGAAGGGTAGCAACTCTTGTCTGCAAGCTATTTACAGTATCTTGAAGTTTGGACACAACAATTTCATGCTCAGCCTTCGCTGCATTGGCGCGGGATTCGGCAGCAGTGACACTAGCATCACTTTCAGCACGCACCTTAGAGAGTTCAGCGATGGATTCTTCAAGTCTTTTATTAGCAGCATCAAGATCAGTAGTATCGGGGGGAGTATTCTTTAAAACTTCATTCTCTTTCTCCAATCTGTCAACAGCTTGTTGGATGAGAGAAATCTTTGTCTGTAACTCTGATTTGGTAGATGTTAGCTCCATCTGCTTGGCATCGCATTGCTTTTGAGTTTCAGACGCAAGCGCCCGTAAATCTTGTATTTGGGCATTTGCTTGTGCAAGCTCATCCTCAAGTTTGTGAGCCTTTTCGCTGTCAGCTGTAGTAAATGAAAGAGTACGCAATCTCAAGCGCTCAGCTCCACTATCAATCTCCTTTTGAAGGTGTGAGTTACGAAGCTGGAGATTTTCTTGGGTAAGTTTCAGCTGCATAACTTCAGTCTTAAGATCATCATTGGTCCTGCGGGCGAGCTCTCGTTGGGAAGCCAATAGTTTAACCTGTGCTTCTGACTCATTAAGCTCGTGTCGAGAAGAAGTCAACTGAGTACGTAGAGCGTCAATTTGATCGAGCAAACGCACCTGAGAAGTATTCAGCGCCTTGTCCTTCTCAGTGAGCTGATCACGAAGAGCACTAAAATCGGCATTTAGTACGTCTCTTTGTGCCATGATACTCATAAGCTCGTGATGGTGTGAGGACGACTGATCTTGGAGCAATTTATTCTGGGACTGGAGACGAGAGTTTTCAGTCCGTAATCTCTCAGCAATTTCACGAGTGTCAAAGAGGTCTTGATTAAGAACAAGTGTCTTTTGTGTTGCATTGGATGCGGATTTCTGTACATCAGACAATTGGATCTGGAGGTTGTGAGCAGTAGCCTTTGCAAAATCGAGATCTGTCTGAAGTAGTTGTATTCTATCCTCAAACAGTTGCACATCACTAGAACTAGACTCTTGTGGAAGGTTAATTTGGCTACGCAACACGTCGCGTTCTTTTTGTAGATCCTGTACAAGTGTAGCAAGTCGTTGAATAGTGTCTTTAGCTTCTTTAACAGTATCGCTCTCAATAGTCTCCTGCGCTTCGTACGCCTCACATTTGCTGGTTAAGCGGTCAAGGACCCTCAGTTGTTGTTCATTTTGAGAAACAAGCTCGGTTATATCAACAAAATAGGCCAAGCGTTCACTGATAACTTGCATAGCAGTGCTATTAGAGGTGGGAGAATCCAATGCCTTTGCGAGTTCCTTTTTTTCAATATCAGAGAGTAACGGTTGGGCATCTGCAGATAGTTGAGCATTGATCAAGAGATGTTGGACTTGTCTCGCTAGCCTAGCAGCGCTTTGTCGCGATTCAGCAGCATCTTTCTTGTAGTCGCTGATAGCCTTTTGAAGATGAGAATTCTCGGATTGGGCATCTCTTAAAAGAGATGATTGATCAGTAACCTTATCACATGCCTCAAAATATGCACGGCTGATCTCAGTATATCTATCATTGAGCGTTGATTCTTGTATTCTGGAAGCTTCTAATTGAGCCTGTAGTGCCGCAATACCCTTTTCAAAGCGAGAGTTTGTACCATTACCACTGTTGTTGTAAACAACGCTAGCATCCGCCTCATCCAGTTGCTGTTGAAGTGTTCTTGCCGTATGTTGTGAACGGCCAAGTTGTTGCTGTGACGCTTTGAACGATGTTTGAGCGGCAGAAACTTGGCGCTTGAGCGCATCAACTGTTGCCTCGGACTCTTCAAGCTTGGCTTCAAGGTCAGCTGTTTTGGTCGCGAATTCACGGGCTCTGGTACGAGAAACAGTAGACAAGCGCTCGACCTCACCGCCATACCATTTTAACTCAGCTTCTGTGCTAGAAAGAGTGGTTTCAAGCGACGAAACCCGCAAACCTGCGAGGCGTGACTCTGCCTCAGAGGCTGCCAGCTTAGCTTCCGTGTCGCGCAGTTTACGCCGGTCAGCGTCATGTGCGCTAGCAGAATCTGCTAATTCCAGTTGAAGCTTACGTTCGACCGCAGCGCTGCGCTCGTGTTGAGCGGCCAATGATCGTTTATCGTGTTGGGCTAGCTCAAGTTGATCCCTCAGGGCCGCGGCACGAGTACTTGCTTGCTGAGCTCGAGCCTCGGCTGATTCAAGTGATTGTTCGAGGTTTTTGACCCTTATTTGCCAATCCTCTGTATCCTCCATGCTAGAAGTCAAGGACAATGTATGTGAGGGTCTCTAAGAATATCGCGTAAGCAGCGACATAAAATACGCGTGGGTGGTTAATTCTAAAAGGGGACAATATCAATAGTTTGTACAGAAATCATCAGATATTAGCGAATGAATAAAGAAATAAATAGGGTTTAATAAATAAAGTCTTGGCTTAGCGATTAGCAAGACTAAGGAATCCTTCTGCGGGAGGACAAATGTCGTCTGCAACGAGGTCGAGGCGGTGTAAGACTTGCAATGCTTGAGCCTCAGTTGCTGGTGATGTTTTCAAAAGCCCCGAATGACGCGGATTCTCTCGTAAAGTGTCAACAATCTCACTATGCAAAACTTGGTCGAGTTTTTCCAGTACTTTGTCTCGCACATCGCCTTTGAGTTCAGCCCACATGATCCAAAGAACTCGGATCCCATCCACTTGGTCAACGAGCTCTCCGGCCAATTGCGGAGAAGCAGCCCGTAAAGCTTGGGCAAGAATGCGTATCTTATGACTAGGCAGCTTATCTATAGACTTGTGGAGCCAATCCCGACACTGGTCAAAGCTCTCACAAATCATACGCCGGGCCAAGTCCTGGTGACCAAGCCCCCATAGGCGAGATGCAGCCTGTAAATTAAAGAAAAGGTGATCTAAAATTGACCATTTTACGAGAGTCCCTCCTTTATCGACATACCGTACAATAGTAGCGATTTCACGAACTCGTAGTTTTGCATTTCCCATAGCGGTGCTCGCCAGTTTATACGACAAAGTGCCGTGATAGTAGGCCATTTCGATGCGTGCAAGTGTTTCAAAAGTGTCAGAGTTGCTCACAAGTTTAATTTCCTCCGCTTCCGGCAAAGGACTGGGGGTTTGGAGCGTCGTGAGTCCGCTAAATAAATCATTAAAATGTGCTGAATACTGGGATCTTAGAACCACCGTATTGGGATCATGCTGCTTGATATGTTGAGATAGCAATTTTGAAATGTCTTGCGGTAATTGCTTTGGCTCGATCCTTGCCGCCAATTTCGCGAGATGCTTTTGAATTAGTTTGCTCATACTAAACTTCGGTTATGTAATACAAACTTGCCTTAAATAATGAACAACTTAGAGCGGGCGTGACTTGGGCCTTTCAATGACAAGAGATGATAAACTCTACATTGTATATACAGATATTGAGATTTGGGATTGACATTGTGCAAATGAAATAATCCATCGCGGTTCTTATGGGTCGTTGTCAGCATGGTGCTAGTGCTAAGGACTTGTAAGCGAATACCGGAAAACAAGAAATTATTTGCTGTAATCTTGCCGTATAGTACTCTATTGACATATTCACATGTTGAAATCGTGATCACCATTCAAGTGCGTTCCAGGCTTGGCCAGTGAGGGCAACTGGCACTACATGGCCCATGACTCAATGCAAAGACAAGTACGCGTAAATAAATAATTTTTTGTAGAGATTCTGGAATAAATATAAAGTTAGGACATCTCTGCCGCACGAATGTCCGCATCGATATCTATATCCTTTTGCCACTCGAGAACTCGAAGCTTTTCTTCACTCAAGACGATATCACGCTCCATTGCCTCGGACCCTCCACGATTCTCAACCGTTCGTTCTTCCCGGCGTCTACGCGCAATTGTTTCCGTATCGCGTCGCCGACCCTCTTTAATGCGACCGAGCGAGAACATGACAAATCAAGTTACCAGATGGCGGACAGATACTCGTTCAGTTTAACTACATTCAGCCCCAACGGTAAGCTCATTCAGATTGAATATGCCCTCAAAGCGGTTAATAACGGTGTCACAAGTGTTGGTATAAAAGCCGGTAATGGAATTGTCTTGGCCACCGAGAAAAACGCCGGAAGTGAGTTGGTGGCTACCGATAGTCTCACCAAAGTATCATCCATAACCCCTGATATTGGCATGATTTACTCCGGTTTGGGCCCGGACTTTCGTGTTTTAGTTGACAAGGCACGCAAGATTGCCCACACCAACTACAAGCAAAAGTACAACGAGTACCCACCCACCCGGGTTTTAGTACAAGACATTGCCAAAATCGTTCAGGAAGCAACTCAAATGGGTGGTGTTCGTCCTTATGGTGTATCCGTTCTCGTTGCTGGCTGGGATGACAATCAGGGATTCTCCCTGTACCAAATCGATCCTAGCGGCTCGTACTACCCCTGGAAGGCCACGGCCATTGGCCGAGGATCTCAATCTGCGAAAACGTTTTTAGAGAAGCGCTGGAACGAAGAACTCGAGTTGGAAGATGCTATTCACATTACGCTCTTGACTCTCAAGGAATCAATTGAGGGCGAGATGAACGGTGACAATGTCGAGATCTCGATCGTTGGTGAGCCTGCGAATAGCTTGCTCGGATATGAAGGTGTAGAAGGTGCCCGGGGCCCTCGCTTTAGAAAGCTTAGTGCCCAAGAGATCCAGGACCGCTTGGACTCACTGTAGCATGCTAGTTGATAGAATAGAAATATCCTAGTAATATTTAAATCGCTGTATGTTATCACTTAGCTATGTTTTAAATAATGCTTTTAACGGCGCTTAATAGGATCGATAATTTCGCCCTTCTTGATCATGACACGAGGCTTGGTTTGGCGTTGAAAAGTATCACGGGTAGCCCATTCGTTACCAATTGGCGTACTGAGTGAACGCTCGTATTGAGCAGCATTCTCGTAGGGGAAAGGTACCGCAGACGCAGCGTACTTGTTGATCTTTTTATTGATTTTTTCATTAATGAGCACACCAGCTTTTCCGTAATCTTTACGATTGTTGGCATCGACACCTTTGACTTTACGGATGCGTTGAACTTTAGGTTTGAGTCCATCACCACCCCAAGAGCCCCATCCAGGAAGAGTTTCATCGACTTCCCTGTCGCCGTCATCCTCAATCGCTTGCTGCTTCTCAGCCTCAAATTCTGCGACAACGTCGTCACCAGCAAATGCCTTACGAATAAGATCCTTCTGTTGGAATGTCAGTTGATCTTTGCGAACCATTCCTTCGCCAATTGTATCTACAACATCAATATTAACTTCATCAGACCCGTCAGTTCTACCTTTACCTTTGGCCTTGGAAAGCTTTGCGGCAGCTTTATCTGCCTTGGAAGAGTCTTTATCAATCACCGTGAAGGTCTTTTTATTCTTGGACGATTTGACATTGAGCCATGGGTTTTCAGATACAGATTCCGTCTCTTCAGGCTCTTGTGTTTTAGACTTATTGTTGTACCTGAGTTCTACTGTGCTCTCAGCTTCGTTGCTCCGCTTGTGCTTCTTAGTGAGACGATTAGATAGGTTTTTCTCGTCGTCAAGATCAGCCTCGTCCTGTGCACGCTTTTCCGCCTCTCTGGATTCATCTTTACCGGGTCCATACGTCCTGCGGCCCGTGTTTCGCTGCTCGAAATCGCTATCTGATTCTTCAATCAGACGCTGGTTTGCAATTTTCTGGCGCTTCTCGCCATCTTGCATAAACTTCATACCCAGGAGCCCCTTCTTTGGTGTAGCATCTTCAGGCTCGTCACGGAACTGGAAAACATCATTTTCATCGCCATCATCATCACTGCTGCTATATTGGTTATCATCACCAATAACCTTTTGCCGAAGAGAATCGCCTTGCCGCAACATAGCGTCAAGTTCTGATCTTGTTGATGAATCTTTGGTCATACCACTATCAATCATGCGCTTGGCCCATTTCGAGGTTGTTTTGTGCTTGAGCGAGGCACGCTCCATTGCGCGTTTGCGCGATGCCTCTTCAGGATCCTCATCAGAGATCTCGCCAGCTTCACGCATCAGTTGTTCCTGCTTAAGACGCTCCTTCTTGTGAACCCTGCGGTAAGACTTGGACTTGATCTTCTTGATGCGCTTAGCCCTTTGCTCTTCACGGAACATGAGTTCTCGCATCATACGCAGTTCTTGACGACGCTTCTTCATTTCTTCAAATGTTAACTTTGTGGGAGCAACTTCCTCAAATGCTGATAGGGACTTCTCATCTTTAATATGAGATTCTGTCAATAAGTCATTCACCTTTTTCTCCAGGTCATTTGCCTCCCCAGCGGGCACGAATGGGTTGGCTTGTTCTACTGCTGGTGGGGCATTAATGGGGAAACTAAGATGCTCTGCGCGGCGATTTTCCTTAACAGTATCTTCCCATTTAGAAATTTCCTCTTTTGCAAGGTCATACGCAGCAGCTCTATCGCCACGGGCCTTGACACGTTCAGGCAATGGCATTTCAAGCACCTTTGACTTGATTTTACGGTTCAAGAGCTCCAACTCTGATTTCGATGAGGATGTGAGATCGCTCAAGCTTAGTTTTTGGGAGCGAGACGGCATCATATCTGGATTTTCAGGACCAGCAGACTTGTCTAGTTTTGCCTTCTCGTGTGCGGAAGAGTCAGTGATCTTACGAATAGCTTTGCGTAAAGCCAAATCGTCTTCAGGCTCAGAATCATCATCTTCTTCATCAGAAAAGATATCGTCCGAGGAAAGGTCGGAGTCGGCTTCATCAGATCCCAGCTCAGAGTCTGAAATGTCAATATCAGCTGCTAAATCGGAATCATCTTCGGACTCTTCTGGACGTTGCTCATGCGCGACATTTTTGGCGCTATCAAAGATTTTTTCATTGTCACTTGATTCATTGTTATCATCATCGCTGTCGCTGGCCAAGTCAAGAGCAGCAGAGAGAGGAATGAGTTCGGATTCATCAAGACTCTCACCCCAATCAGATTCTGGAGCACCATTATCCATGCCATAATCGCTTTCACTGCCTAAAAGCTCGTCAGAGTCAAGTTCTTCATCATCTTCTTGATTAACTTTGCCATCGAGTAAATCTTTGATACGTTTGTCGGTAAAATCCTCGAGATCAATATCTTGTTGTTGACGAGTTCCGGCAATGTATTCGTTATCATCAATACCAACATTAAATGCATTCAAGGACTTAATCTTCAGCTTATTCGTGTTTTTCTTCGTTGCTTTTTTTGCCATTTTGCAAAACTGAATTAAGACTGTGAAATTTCAATCGTTACGTAATTATTTTTTATCCAACTACAGAGATATGCAAGCCAAGGCAGACCTCACTTGGGATGAGAAATGTCAATGCCAGAATAGGAGCTAAAAAGGTAACACCCAGCGAAGACATGTCATATAAGCATGGGAATTTCTCGGAATGTATGAGCTTAATTTCGAATCCTAAAAGGCTTTTAATAGTTTACTTATGGCTACAACTATCCTGCTGCTGCCTATCAAATATAATATGAACCCCCTGTAACTACATAGTGCATTGATTTAAAACCAACTGCTTTTCCAATTCGATTTTGCTTTGTTCGTTAGCTGCGCTTGATGTGTGCGCAACTTGCGCATTATCATACGTCCCATTATGGTAAGCAGAGGGGACAAGCTGAACGAGGGGCAAGTTAGCCAAGAAGGCCCCAAAACTCCGGTAAAACCTCTACTTCCGGCAATTAATGTGACCCCTGCTTCCGAGATGCCTAGCTTCAGTGACATTCGCACGTCGAGCCCGCAACCCTCAGTTAAATCCTCCCATTCGGTACCAGGAAGCCCCGTTGAAAGCTTCACCCCCAGTGATGATAGCCCATTGCCCATGGCCATGATCCCAATTTTATTTCGGGAGGCAACCCTCGACACTCCGAGCTTTAGAGCTCATTGTGAGCACCTGCATAAACAGTTCACCGAGATTGACCAATGGATGGGTGGACTTATGGATCGAAACAATGAAATTGACGCTCACTTGAGGCCATTGAGATATGCAGTAAATGATGTACTTGGAATGTTTATGCCTCCATTTGTGTATAATAATGTTATCGACCAGTCAAATATGTCGGTGGTATTTGAACGCTACGCAGAAGGAGTATCTGGACACTGGACTTCCGTAATGTTCGAAGCCCGCAAACACTTCTCTCACATTGCAAATCTTTATAGATCCTTTCAGCAAGGAGCTGGAAATGAGTACCACGCTGGTAGATCTAGATGGCTTCAGCAACAAAAGTTATACGACAAGGCAAACTCTGAGTATCTGGCATTGAGCAAGAAGACTGATTCCTTTGCACTACGAGATGCTGCTCAGCAGGTGTATAAATATCGACTGCGGTATCTTAAGCAATCTCTTTTGTTTTGCGAGACATTGCTCGGTACGCAACGAAGCGTCAATGCAATGGTCGCCGATGCATTAGCCCGTCCTTTCAAGTTAGATGTCCCTACCTTCCTTCCACTTGATAAGCGTATGGAGATTGGCCATGATATGCACCGCCTATACAGTTATGCTGCTTCTACAAAGGAAGATCTAGATGTTCAAGCTCAAGATTATGCCAAAATTCGCGCTGATATGATAGACGATGCTAAGAATCGGCCTCCTTCCCGTTTGCATGCAGACTATCAGGCTACTCCAGAAGTTTGGTTCGAGAGTCCTGAGGTGTATTGTAAGGATAAGCTCAAAGAAAAGTATGGCTGGATAACTATCAAGATTCCCGGTCCTTCTCGAGGCTCTAAAGCTAGCTGGGTCCGCGTTTGGGCATTTCTTCGAGATGGTGTGTTTGGATGGCTAAGTGAAAGTCCTTCAAAGTCATTTGTGCAAGAGGCTCCCTGCTTCATGGTGCCGCTGTGTTCTATTCGACCTGATGGACACAAGGAACGCAACTTTTGTTTCCGCATAGCAACTCCAAGTCTCACATTTACTCTCCAAGCTTCCAACAGAGAAGATCTTCATAGTTGGTTGTGTGCATTTTATACCGCTAGAATTGAGTTTCTTGATAAAACGCCTTCAAAATTCGTTGATATTCCGAGCTGGGCTACCGGTATGCAGTGTCAAAACGCCGTGAAGATTATGGAGAATGCGAACTTTATGAAGTTAGACCCAGATACAACCACCCAAAGCCTGGCTGAATCGGTCTCCAAGCGCGTTGACACTTGCATTGAGTCGATAAGCGGCAATTTCTCTTTCATGGATGCGTCACATGTATTCTCTAATGAGAGGTCATCTAAGCTTGCGCCCGATCTGCTGGAAACTAAACCAATGGGCACCAGCCGTACTGTGGAAGCGTTGGTTGCTAGCTCATACTTTCCTCATCGTTCCGTTCCAAATGCAATTGTCGGAAATTATGGTGGCTCCGTCAATTGGACATTGTACTCCGATGCCCTGAGTAAATTACACCCTGTTGGAGGACCCGATCCATTGAACTTGGGAGGAAGCTTCAGTGCATATCCTAAATTTTATCCCGAGGATTTGCAATTCCACGATATGGATATGAGATCTTACTTTGGTCCCAGTATTCCCAATGCATGCAATGAAGATTTACTAGTAATGGTAGCACGATGCCGCGTGAAGCTCAAACTCAACATCTACTCATCCTGCGCAATTTACATTAGCGGAAAAAGTCTATTTGTTATCAACTATAGCTCTGGACTGGGAGGTTTCCTCTTGCTTCCTCTTCAAGATCTGCTCGGTGTTCAGTGTGAGTCCGGTATCGACCATGATACGGTCAAACTCACATATAAAGCAGGAAATACGTACCAGGATATGGATCTTCGTTTCTACATTGACTCTGGGTCACTTTTCCAGAGACGGTTACAATTTTTGTTTGATAATTGCAAGGCTGTAAACCCTTTCAAATTGGACAAGATTCTTAGCACTCTTCAAAATATTGGAAAAGAGCATTACAATGATTTACGCACCAACATGAACAACGAAGCAGACATGGTAACAAACTCTATTGATATGATTGCAAATACTGGCACTTATGGCGAAGATGAAAATGCTATTACCTTCCCTGACAACTTGAAATTACATGAAAAGAGCCGCGACGCTCAAATAAAACATCTAAGTGTTCATATGCGACTTAAGGCTCAAGAGACTTTCCCGATATCTCCAAAACAGCTGTTTTATATGATATTTGGAGATACATCTCCAATTTCGGCGCCATTTGTTACGGACATAAATGATTTGAAATGGTACTATAGTGACAGTAGCGTCATGCGCGAATACGTTCTGAATCTGGGCAAAATTATGTGGCTTGGAGGTGCAGGATCTCAAAAAGAACTTATTACGACTCAGGTTTTGGAACGACGGGACGAAAACTACTTTTACAGTGTTACTGAAGTTTCTGGCATTTGTGAACTTTTCTCAGCAAGCTTTCGTCTGAACAGCAAATATATTGTTGCCCTCACTAAGCAGGGAACTAAGTTGCTGCTCTATAACGCTATTGAATGGGTTCATGAAAGCAGTGTGGCGCAATCTGTTCTTGATCGAATTGCAGAGGAAGTATGTGATAGAAGGCCCGCCGTTGTCATGAAGCATATTAGAGAGCACGTCAGGGCTCTATCCGTAAAGCCTAACGATCCCAGATCATATGATATCTCGCAATACGGACGTGTACGTATCGTTGCATCAAAACCTATTTCCCCAGTGACCCCTACCACGAAGGAAGATAAGTACATTCAACCAAGCGTAATTCTCCAACTTGTGATTCGAGCATTTACTGAAAGATCAATTCAAAATGCAATTAAACGTCTTGCAGAAGGCTTCAGGTGGCTCATATCTGTCAGTACGGCTAACTTTTGGATCTTAGTACTGGCGGGATGCAGCGTCTTGATGAATATTTTCCTGGCCTCGCAAGTAGGCGTTGGTATGTGGCAGGATTACTGGATGGTTCATAGTGCTGATCAATACGCGAATGCCCTCAACATGTCTCCCAATTCAAATATCGCCTTGCGAAGAGCAGTTTTCTCCAAAGATGTTGAAGAGTTGGTCCAGCACGAACGTGAATTTTCACAAATAGCAGATTCCTCTAATAGCTGCTGGCTTTCATTCCGTAAACTTGCCCTTGCCGACCCTAGTGATTATCCTGATCAGTTCCGCACTGTTTCGGTGGACAGTGGGACTGAAAATCAAATCAATCTGCTGTTGGATAAACGGCTTGATCTTGCGATGCAAAGAAATGAATTACTCGCCGGCTTTTACCGACTGGAGCGCGAAGAGTTGGAATTGATCCGGCTTGAATGGAAACGATGGGTGCTCAACGAGGTCAAACATTGTGCAGAGGCTAGACACTTTGCTGCATCAAGTAACCAGACTGGGTTAGAGGTTCAGCTCATTGAATACTGCGTTCCCTGTTTAGAAGCTGCTAAGATGATCCTATAAATTATCTACTACGTCATGCATGAATGTGCATGACACTGCATACTTTGTTTACCCATTATGAAATACGGAAAGGGGAAAAATGTGAATCAAGCATGAAATGACCCTAAATTATTTAAACTTAAAAAATCAAAGAGATATAAATTCTGATAATCTGATACTGCTGTTAATGCAAATTGTCAACTTTAATGAACGCGACGACGAAGGTCATGGCACACCCACTGGTCTCTCCATTCTGCTTACTATGGAGCCCGAGCCGGCCAGGTCGCCGCCAGAACTCCATGAACCGTTTTTTCCAGAGACGCCAGAAGCAGTAGAGTCACGTATGTCCTTAAGTACGTCTCTGCAATGCTTGAATGAACAAATGAGTCCTGACGAAGACGACTTTGAAGCTGAAGCTGAAGCACTTGCTCGCCAAGTCGTGAACGAGCGGTCACAATCGCAAACTTTTTTCAATCAAGAAATGGCCCCTAGCTTTGAGCCTCAGGACACGTTTGCAAATGAAGTCAGTGAGAACTTGCTACTCGAATGTCGCCGACAACAGGTAGCACTACGCGAAGCTCAGAGAGCTGCAAACGCACGCGATGAGGATATTTTAAAGCTCAGAGATTTAGTTACTGCCCTTGAGTCGCGTCTCTCTGGCATGAGTGTTGTCGAGGAAGGCTATAAAGAAGAAATTTGGGAATTGCAAATCAAACTCCAAGACGCCCATTCACAAATTGAAAAGCGTTCGCGTCCTCTTCCAGCACCAAAAGAGACCGTAGATACGCACGCCAACGAAGTTGAACTATTGCAAGCGCGTGAATCAGAACTCGTTGCCCAGTTAGCCGCCTTCAAATCAAAGTACGGTCATCAGGTCGATGACCTCAGACAACAACTTGCTGAGGCTCATGAACATATTGTTTCTTTACAGTCAAATCAGGAAACAGTTGAAGCACCTGTCAATATCCCTGTTGTCGAATCAAAGTCTATTTTTGATGATATTGAGTTGCCGCCTATCTTTGAAAAATCACCACCAATAAGTCCAATTAAGGATATAGGAGCAACAGCTCATGAGGATACCGCAAATTCTGCGATGATGCATGCTCAGCGTCAAATATATGCGCTCAAGCAGCAGCTGGCAAAGGAACGCCAACAAAGAAGAGATCGAGACCTCACTCAATCTGCCAATGCTTCTACAAGTTCAAATACCCCTATCAAGAAAAAGAAGCGTCCTTCTGCAAAGGCCCGGCCCAAGTCAAAGCGCCGTAGTGCCTCTGGTCAGGAGCCCAATGAAGAATCTGACGAAGTTTCTGACTTTGACGATGAGAACGTTATCGGTACCGATGGTTTGTCCTTAAATGAAGAGTTCGATGATCCTCTTACAATGCCAGTTGAATCTTCTCTTGATTTTAATGACCAGAGTGATTTCTTCAGGACTATTTCTGCTCAAGAACCTGGTCAATTTGAAACTGAAGATCCATCCCCTGCACTTGCTAATGAATTCCTCAGTGCGGATGACCTTGCAGCTCGCGCTGCAGATCTTGGCCTTGCGGTCATCGACCCTGAAATTTTGGATTCTCTTCAACGTAAAGTATCACACCCTAGTAATGAGGAATTGGAGGAGATGTGTGCTGTTCGCGGTTATGTTCCTGTTCAAGCCGAGATTCATAACGAGCTAACAGAGCCAAGCAAGCAAACTATTGCAAGATTTGCTAAACTTAATGGACTTGAATTATGCTCTACTGAAGAATACAACGCTCTTAAACACCCTGAATATACCCCAAAGGATATTGCTGCTCTGGCTGCTAAGCACTCCTCAGTTGTGCTCACTGAAGCCGAATATGCAGATATTTCGTCCAGACTCGAGCATAGTGAAAAGATGCTTTCGAAGAGAGAACTCGCTAATGCTTCCGTTGCTGCCCGCCGGGATCATTTCGAGTCAATACTCAAGTCTCCATCTAAAATGATAAAATCGCCTACTTCTACGCGGGTTTCTCAGACATTGACAAGTTTAGGTTACGTTCCTGTTCCAAGTGAAGAGTATAAACGCCTTGTTGCATCCCAAAGTGTGTTCACCCCTTCTAAGACTGACATTATTCGCGGTGCCAAGGCTTTTAATTTAGCCACAGTTCCTGTTGATGAATATCGTGGTCTTGTAAGACGCTCAAATAATGCTTCCAGCTCAGGTAGCCCCAAACAGCGTAGTTCCCCCTTAAAAGCAGAGAAACAACTTGATGATGAAGACGACGTACAGGTTGTTCCCACCCACTACCTGGAGAGCTTGCGCCAGCTAGTCGAAAATCCTGCCAAGGAAGAAGTAATAAAATTGGCTGATAAGTTCAACATGGATCTTGTTGATAGAGCTCCGGAAGCTCTCGAAAAACATGTCAGGGATCGTGGGTTTCGGCTCTCTACTAAAACTATTGATGAAGAGTTTAATGATGAAATTGCTAGTCGTGGCATTCCTACTACAGATGTTGAAATCATATCTCGTGCTAAACAACTGGGTCTGATTGAGAAGCTCAGCGACGAAGAAATTGTGTCTCGTGCCAAGGTTCTTGACCCTTATACTCCTCCTTCAGATGATGAAATCTTGAAAACTGCCCACGCTTTAGAGTCTATTGAAAGCTTGAAGGCTAGAATTGAAGGCCATGGTTTTATGCCTGTCCTAATGGATAATTATGTCGCGATGCAACGACAAATCGAATCGCCCTCAGATACCGAGCTTGAATATCATGCTTCTAAGGCTGGTTTGAGGCTTAGCAAGAAGACTTTGGATGAGGAGTTTAATGAAAGAATTGCGGAACTTGGTATCCCCACGACTGATGAACAAATATTAGCTAAATCTCGCAGCCTTGGTTTAATCGACCCTCCTTCAGATGAGCATATTAAGTCTCGTGGTTTGTCCCTTGGCCTTGTTCATCCGCTTTCTGATAAAGATGTACTAGAAAAAGCGCGCATTCTCGGCCTAGTAGATGCTCTTAGCACAGAAGAGTTGCGTTCACAGGCTCTTGGTCTTGGACTGGTTCATCCCCCTACCGAGGAAGAGATTAAGTCTCAAGCTAAATCTCTTGGATTGGTTGACCCTATTTCTGCCGAAGATATACGTTCACAGGCTCTTGGTCTTGGACTGGTTCATCCCCCTACCGAGGAAGAGATTAAGTCTCAAGCTAAATCTCTTGGATTGGTTGACCCTATTTCTGCCGAAGATATACGTTCACAGGCTCTTGGTCTTGGACTGGTTCATCCCCCTACCGAGGAAGAGATTAAGTCTCAAGCTAAATCTCTTGGATTGGTTGACCCTATTTCTGCCGAAGATATACGTTCACAGGCTCTTGGTCTTGGACTGGTTCATCCCCCTACCGAGGAAGAGATTAAGTCTCAAGCTAAATCTCTTGGATTGGTTGACCCTATTTCCGCAGAAGAAATACGTTCTCAGGCTCTTGACCTTGGCCTAGCTGAGCCACTCAGTAAAGAGGAAATTATCAAAGAGTCTCGTGTGCTTGGCCTTGTCGATCCTCTGACTGAATCTGAAATTATTGAAAGGTCGCGTTCCTTTGGTTTAAGAGAGCCTTTCACTGATGATGAGGTGATCTCTAGAGCCCGGACTCTTGGCCTAACTGAGCCCTTGAAGGAAGACCAGATTATTGCCTTGGCAAAGCCGTTGCTTCCTGTTGATGCGTTGCTCAATCTTGTGAGCGCAAATGGGTATGTTAGCCTTATGGAAAGTGAAGTTAGTGAGCTCCGTCGCAAAGCTCATCAACCAACGAAGGACGAGATTATTGCTCATTGTAGCTCCGAAAATATGAAGCCTGTTCTCGTGGATGAGCATAAAGAACTCTTGCGCAAGGCTTATAAGCCTACTCTTGATGAATTGAGCGTACATGCGGCCAAACACAGCTCTCGTGTCACTACATATTCCCAAAACGAAGAGTTCGATCAAGTGCTTGCTGTACGGAATCTCAAAGCAGTGGATCCAGCCTATTACGATGATCTTGTTCGTAAGACAACCCAGCCCACAGTTACAGATATGCGAGAGCTTGGTTCAATTGCAAATGTTACTACTTTGGATAATGAGGAATATGCTGAGCTACAGCGCAAGGCAATTCAGCCAACTGTTGAGGAACTTTCTGTGCTTGCTTCTGCTCATGACCTTGTGCAGATACCGAGACCACAATATGAAGAAGTATCGAGAAAAGCCGCTAACCCTGATATTGATGAGCTGAGGTCGCACTCTGAAAACCAAGGATACTATTTATTATCTCTTACAGACTATGATACTCTGAAAACCCCACCCCTTGAAACTCTGCACAAGTTAGCAGCTGCTCATAAAAATACAATTTTACCTGTCGAAGAAGTGTCAGAGCTTCAGCGTAAATTGAATCGTCCCACTCTTGAAGAAATTACCAATATGGCATCTGGAGAGCGTCATAAGCTGCTGAGCGATGAAGAGTACCAAAAATTGCTCGCCCGTAGCACTGAGCTTGAAATGAAATCCGAAGCTGAGAAGGCACGCACATTACAGGACGTAGTCAGGGAGCTGGACGCTTATGGCTTTAGTGCTGTTTCCGCAAATGATCAAGCTGCCTTGGAGCGTAGACTAAATGAACCCACTGTTCCTGAACTTGAAGCCACTGCTCACAAACTTGGACATGTTTCTGTAGAGAAAATGAAGTATGAAGAGCTACTGCGCAAGATACAAGACCCAACTATTCAAGAGGTTGAAGCCTATTGTACTCTACTTGGACTACCTTCTAAGGATGAAGAATATACTAGCCGCGCTCGTTCTCTTGGTTTAGTGGACCCCCCGACTTCAGACGAAATCAAAGCTGCTGGTAAGAGTCATGGACTAATTGACCCGCTGTCAGATGATGAAATTGTGACTAGAGCACACTCACTTGGTCTAGTTCATCCGCTGGGCAACGAGGAAATTACTGATAAAGCCCTTGAGCTTGGTTTGATCCGCCCTCTCGAAGAAAATGAAATTATTGGACGCGCACGCGCTCTTGGTTTGGTCGATCGCCCTAATGACGCTGACATTATTGCTTCTGCAGAAAGTCTCGGTCTTGTTCACCCTCTTGCAGATGCTGAAATCAAGACTAAGGCTCTTGATCTTGGCCTTGTGCACCCTCTCAGCGATACGGCGGTGAAATCTAAAGCTCTCACGCTTGGGTTGTGTTACCCTCTTAGCGATGAAGAAATTATGGCCAAAGCACATGAATTAGAGCCTCCTCTCACCGACGATGAAATTGCCATCAAGGCCCGCACTCTTGGCATGACCGATCCTATATCTGATAATGATATTGTTGCGAAGGCAAGAACTCTTGGCCTTACGGATAAACTTAGCGATGATGAAATTCGCTCGAAGGCTCGTGATCTTGGATTGGCCTCGCCTCTGAATGAAGCAGAGATCATTGAAGCCGCTAAAAAGCTGGGCTTGCTGGATTCCTCCAACAACGAGGAGATTCTGTCCCGTGCTCGTGACATTGGCCTCACAGATCCCCTTACCGATCATGAAATCACCTCCAAGGCTCTGGGCCTGGGTCTCATTAACCCATTATCAAACGTCGAGGTCTGCGACAAAGCGAGATTATTGGGTCTCGTTGATCCTCTTTCTGAAGAACAAATCCTTGATAAAGCTCGCTCTCTGGGTCTCATTAGCCCATTATCAGATGATGAAATTATTGCGAGAGCAAGATCCTTGGGCCTGACTGATAAGCTCAGTGATGAGGATGTCATAGCTCGTGCTCGTAACCTTGGTATGATTATGCCCCTCACTGAAGAAGAAATCCTTGATAAGTCTCGTGATCTTGGCATGGTTAAACCTCTCGACGATGACGACCTTATGTCTAAAGCCCGTGCTCTTGGTCTCGTTGATCCATTGAAAGAAGGTGAAGTTGTTGCAAAGGCTAAGGCGCTTGGCCTAGTGGACTCTCCTAGCGAGGATGAAATTAAATCTAAGGCACTTGAACTTGGTCTCATTAGCCCTCACGATTCTTCAAGTATTCAAAACAAAGCTCGGGAGCTTGGTCTTGTTGATCCCCTTAGTGAAGATGAGATTATTGCACGGGCAAAACAGCTTGGATTGGCTCATCCTCTCAATGAGAGTCAAATTTTGGACAAAGCTCGGTCTCTAGGCTTAATTTCGCCACCAACTGATAAAGAGACCATTGAACGCGCCCATATTTTGGGGCTAGTACAACCATACTCCGAGGAGGAAATAGTTCTGAAAGCAAATGAGCTGGGTTTGGTCAAGCCACTCCGTGATGAAGAAATTGTTGAGGCTGCTCGTGGTCTTGGTATGGCCGATATTCCTAGTGACGATGATACTATTGCCAGGGCCAAAGCTCTGGGTCTTACTGCGCGTTTGAGTGATGATGATATTGCAAAACGAGCTATTAATATGGGCTTTATTGATCAGAATGACAACGAGAATATTATTGTCAGAGCTCGTGCCTTCGGTCTTGTGGATTCTCCTTCAGATGGCGATATCAAGGCCAGGGCAACTACCCTCGGACTCTTTGGGCCACTTTCTGACGATGAGATATTGGCTAAAGCTGAATCCCTTGGGCTCGTCAAGCCAATGAATAAGGATCAAATTATTGAGCAAGCGCAGGCTCTTGGCTACGCAAAGCCCCTAACTGATGAAGAGGTGAAACAACGCGCTAGTGGTCTCGGCTTTCCTGTCAATTCTACACAGATCATCAAGGCTGCTAGGTCCTTGGGCCTCCGCTATCCTGCTTCCGAAGTTGAAATTATTGCTAAGGCTAAATCTTTGGGCTATGAAAAATTAAATGAAGGAGAAATTCGCAAAAGAGCGAAAGCGCTTGGTCTTGCTGATGCGTCTACCGTTGTACAAGCTTCTGAATTGTCTTCTGTCACAAACAGCCCCAGAAGACCATCTGTTCCCTACCTATACACCAGTGGCATCGCTACCTCTTCCCGTAATGCGGATGCTGTTAAACGTGCTCATGAGGCAGAGCAACGCGCCATGCGCTCCCCAGTTCGTCAGGATCATACACATTCATTGGCACGTGAGACTCCTGTGCGTACAACACCTCAAATTCGTCGCTATGAAATTGTTCGGCAGCCACCTCGTGCACTCAACCATCAGAACAGTATCGAAACATTGAAACGCCCTCCTTCGATGAGAGGAACTCCACAATTGTCACCAGCTTCTTCAGTGGCAAACGTAGATACCCCAGTGCGGAAAAGTGCCTCTTCGCGCGTAAGTGGTACTCAAATCAAGTCAAAAGCGGAATTGCAGACTGGATTTTACCCACAACAAGCACGCGCGGTGTCTGTTTCGTCTAATGATTCATTGAATAGTCATAGCACAATTGCTGAAACTCCGGTGGCCACTCGCAACCGTCTTACTTCATATGTGACTCAATTGGTTATTGGAGATTGTTTGTACAAATACACTAAAGGTATTTCACTATCTGGTATTACTGGTGGTCGTCATGAGAGGTTTTTCTGGGTTCATCACAACTCATTAACTATTTACTGGGATAAAGACAACCCTGCCTGCTCTCCTCCTTCCGGTCATATGCCCAAATCAGCGAAGATCGTAGACGTTGAAGAGATTCTTGATAACAACCCCATCCCTACTGGCCTGTACCGTAAATCTCTGATTATTCGTACCGTCCATCGTGATCTCAAAATCACCTGCCCTAACCGCACCCGCCATCGTGTTTGGTACCAGGCATTGCGCTATCTTATTGATCAAGAAAGACAACAATAGACAGTATATGAAAGTAAAAAGCAGTAATTTATCTTCAATTTAATTTTAGTATCAATCTAAGACCGCTTTTAATTCCTTCTTCTCATTTGTTTGACCTATGCATATACCCCGCATTATCGTAGAACGTGATTGAAATCGACCGGATGCCAGGCAGATCGACAAAAAAATATTCGCCCAAGAAGTCGACTTTATAGAAGAATCAGGCTTCTTCAGATAATGTAGGTTGTCAAATTTTAGCCATTTTGTTATACTCCAAGTTAGTATGCAGTTTGAAGTGTCGGGTGATTCGAGTCGAGCTCCTGGGGTGAGACACGAGATGCTGGCGCAGTCCTTTCAGCAACCCATGTAACAGCGTGCCTTCTTGACGTCGTCTAAAAAACGAAATCACTCTTCGTAGAATATTTAAATGCTACACCCTGTTCAGTCGTTTGATGCACCCCGCACTACCACAACGTTGATATGTACATCGCGTAGCAGCGGATGAGGCCCCAAGTGACCAATTCTTAGCGTTAAATATACGTATATGGCACTTTGATTCAATTTTTAGCTTGAAATGGTTAGTTACAAAAAATGGCTAATTTTATTTCTCCAAAATTCAAGCGCCTTGCGTGAACCGCGGCGATTAATGGCTTCACAGACTGTTCGCCGTAAATCAAGGTGGAAATGACAGGTATCCATCGCGCATACTCTGTTATCATGCCTTTGGACACTTAACGAGTCGTAAATAATTACTTTCCACACGGGTACTATGCGCAAATGATGTGCACCCCTCGGGCTCGCTAATGCACGTCTGCTTGCCGAAACTGGCGATCTTTGTGATTTCCTCGCAGGGGTCAAGAAAGTCCAGTACTCAGCTAGCTTATAAACCGTGAAATTAATATTTTTACGAAAATCTTCGTATTTTGGTCCTGTAGCAATCATTTGGAGGGCGGCGGTACGTAATCTGCTCAGGGGGAGTATCCCGCCAGACATTCTCAACATGATCCTCATGCACAAGCTACCCACCATGCATTACGTACCCCAGAAATACATAAATTGGCCTGATCTATCTAATTTTCTATCACCATGGCTAGCGACTCATCTATTAACTCATCTGAACAAGATCCTGCAAATACGAAACAGACTAAAGTAACCAACTTATACTCCGATAATGAAGAGGTAGAGCATATGGTCAACTTTGAAGGATCACAGGTCCCATTAAAGAAGGTTCTACATGCCTATGCCGGTTTAGCCCGCGCTGGTGACTACTACGCACCTTCGCGCAATCTTCCGAGTATGGCACCTGTTGGACTAATCGGTTTCGGTGCTCCTTCTTTCTTATTGGGCCTAATCCTCATCGGGGTCAGAGGTATTACCATCCCAAATTATTCTATCCTTTCAGGATGGTTTTCTGGAGGCGTTGGTTTATTAACTGCCTCCCTATGGGAATTCGTTT
Source organism: Wickerhamiella vanderwaltii (assembly GCA_030582415.1). Classification (NCBI taxonomy): domain Eukaryota; kingdom Fungi; phylum Ascomycota; class Dipodascomycetes; order Dipodascales; family Trichomonascaceae; genus Wickerhamiella; species Wickerhamiella vanderwaltii. Next base: position 8,864 of record JAKTWR010000035.1, on the reverse strand, counting down.
TAGAAAACACACATGGTAGCACAGTCTGTGGTGTTTACGCTCTATATTGGTGGTCAATGGCTTCCATGTATACTCCATCGTTCGGTGTTGCCGATAGATTTATGGCTTATGCTACAGAAAACGTTAGCAAGATGCCTGCAATCTATACGACCGAAGCTGAATGGGTAGAGGAGATGATGACGATGGCCTTTGGATACTGGTCACTGGGATACACGCTGTTTGCTTTTATGGTTGTCTCCACTCTACTGAAGTCTACTGTAGCATTCTTCACTTGCTTGCTCTTTGTGTTCTGTATTTTCTTGGTTATTACCATCGGATACCTCAGTGGTACCGTCACCGCTGTCCAAGTAGCCGGTGGATTCAGTTGCGCAGCAGGAATTGCAGCGATATACAATGGTATGGCTGGTATTATGACCAAAGAGAACAGCTATGTGACTTTGAAGCCTATTTACATGCCCAAATTTGGCTCGAGTGGAGATGAAGAGAGCCGCCCCAGGGGCCACTAAAAACGGAGCCAATTTAAATACGTGTTACACACAATGATATAGTTCTTCGTAAACACGAGAATATCTTATTTATAACTCTCTCATGGCTGGTGTTGAATAGCAGTTTATTTTATAGTAGTAAACAGTTTGTAAAAAGCTGGAGCTTTTAAGAAACGGTGATAATCTAATCGTACATTCTATACTAGTAAGTATAACCAATCATCAATGGAGCAGGGCCTTCATCTTCCTGTTCTTGAGGAGCATTGGCCTTGAGGTTCTCGATCTGCTTCTTGAGATCCTCGAGTGTGCTGGTGTGCACGCGCTTCTGATTGATAGTGTACGGCATAGTGTAATCAGAGAGCTTGAAGCGCCAGTTGAGTTCATCCACAACGTCGGGGCGGATGAGCTCGTAACAAGCATAGATAGTAGCAACATAGCACTCTTTATTACCGATATCCACAAAGTAGCGCAACAAATCCTCTGCAATCTGAGTCTTGCCTGAAGATGCAGCAGTAGTGATTGCATCCTTCCACAGTTTGTCTTCCTTCGAAAGAGAGATAGCCTTGTTCCACTTTTTATTTTTAGTGTATAGGTGAGCAGCAATCTGGCGGAAGAAAATGAGGTCATCCTTCTCCAAGCGCTGAGCAAGTCCAATAGGGTCATACTTGTCAAAGTGGTCGACAGAGTCACGCAACGACTTGTAATCCTTCTCTTCAATTAACAAATCGTGGTAAGCATTGTTAATGGTGCTAAGGTTCTGGCTCTGCACAGAGATGAGGAATGGTTTGACCATGGGCAAGTTATCGCTAGTCTGGAACATCTTGACAACGCGCGAGACATCAATACGAGGGGTCAAGGAACTTAAGAGATCGCTGATAAGCTGTGGCTGCTCGAGCATGTAGAAATTAATCGCTCTGTAATAAATCTCAAGATTTACAACCTTGACAATAATTTCCTTGAATGAAGAGTGGTCAAAAGCATCTGCACTGTGCTCAATCATGGTCAAACTAGCATTGTCATACTCATCGTCGTGGCAGTAAAGAAATACGAGTTCGGGCCAAAGGTGAGACTGTTCACAAGCGCGAATAACCTTGGGGATATTGAGGCGAGACCAGAACAAATTGAGGTGCTCCATCAGGCGTGTGGGGTAATATTTAGCATAAATAATGGCAAGCTCCGTAAACATACCCTTGTGGGCGCGTTCAAGGCCAAGGCCCTGTTCCAAAAGAGAAATAAGCTCGTTAACGTAACCCAAATACTCATACTGATCTACCAAACCACGCATTTCCTCGGCATGAACAATCAAGTTGAGGCCACAGATCTGCGCAAGCTTAAACTCCTTCTTCTCTAAGCATGCCTCGTTGACTTGTTTCCAGACCTTAACAGATGAAGCCTTGCGGGCAGCATCAACGGCAGCCTGGTAGTCTCCCAAGTAGACCAAAGTAGAAGCAAGTTTAGCCCAGTTAGATATAGAGGCATAAAGGCGCTTGGAAGCCTCCCAGTTCTTATTCTCATAAAGGGCGTCGCCAACAGACTCGATATCAGCAACATTGCTACCCTCGAGCAGCTGCTGAAAGTCATCAAGTTTACCCATGGAGGCGTAACAGATGAGAAGTTTACCATCAACCTCGGGTTCACGGAGAGATTTGCGGGCCATCTTCAAGTAAGGGATAAGCTCATCTTCCTTTCCGCTACGAGTAGCAATCTCGATAGTTTCGCTGAAGTTACTAGGGTCCTCGGCTTTAATGTAGGATTTCAAGGCATCAGTAATACGCAACCCATTGAGTTGAGCCTTGGCAAGGGCACTCCAAAGTTCTGGCTGGTCGTTCTTCTCAGCGTAATCAAAACCACGATCAAGGCTCATAGTGTGATCAGTGAGAACTTCAAGAGCAGAAAGATGTTGACCATGCTTATTGTAAGCCTCGTAAGCTTCCTCGTAGAGGCCGTGATCCTTACATATCTTTGCAATTTCATCAACATCATATTTCTCAAGACGATCAAGAAGGTACGAGACCTTTGATTTCTGAGCATTGATAGCGGTCAAGATCAATAAGTTCTGTAGGTTCTCATTATCATTGAATTGAGAAGGCTCAAGCACGATTTTCTCAAGTAGCTCGATCAGCTCACTGGGGAGATCAGCCTCCATAAAGGCCTTCACAGCGACACTAACATCGTCAGCACTTGGGCTCTCAGGAATGGCAATACCGACAACCTGGTCGATGAGTTGACGACGGTGGATACTATCCTCAGAAAGGACCTTAGCCCAAAGACTAAGATCAGCACGTTGGACCAAATAACGGGCCTGCTTCTTGTACATAGAGTTTTCGTTTGTAATTTGAATCAATTCCTCATCATTTTGACCTTTCTCATAGGCAATACAAGCAAGACTGGGATCACGGGTGGCGCAGTACTGGCCCACGACAATAGTGTTATACTGATCATTCTCACGCAAAAACTTCTCAGGGTTGTTATTGCTGTCAATGTATATCTTTGCCATAACATCGTAAACGACAGCTTCTTGAGAACCGCCGGCAATGGTCTTCTCCAAAAAGGGAAGCAATAGCTTGAGTCGGTTGCGCTTCTCAACCTCGGCAGCAAGTTGGTCGATGGGCACTTGGCCGACAACAGAGTCGAGCAACTCCTTGATCTTGTCTTCATCACAGTCTACATCAAGCAAGCCTGCAATCACCTGAGGAGCGTTACGGGGGTTGACCTGGTTAACATAAACCTGGATAAACTGGAACTGTTGGTTCTGGTAAAGATACAAAACGAGCTCGTGAATAAAGTCGAAGCGATCGCAAACAGTGATAAGAGGAAGTTGATCAGGCAGCTTGGCATCCTTCAAGAAATTTTTGACCTTTTCAGGGTTGTAGACATTGTTTGTCTGCACAATACGTTGAATCTCGCTAAACTGGCCAATGGAAGCAGCACTCTGGATGTACTTGAAAACAACAGTGGGGTCTTCAGTAATATTAACAATAGACTGTAAGAAGTAGTAAAGACCCTCAGCAGTCTTGAACTCCTCAAACAACGAGATAAGCTTGGTGGAGCCAACCAAATCATGGTATTTGATAGCAGCTTGAGTGACGACTTGGAGGTTCTGTTTGAGGTTTGACTTGAGCATTTCACGCAATACAGCAAGGGTCTGCTCTACAGTCAAATGGGACAAATACTGGACGATCCACTCAGAATTCAACTGGCTAGTGTGGACAATACAACGCTTAATATCCTTCAAGTCATCAAAATTCTCCAAAGCACGTTGCAAAAGGCCGGCCTTTTCGCACAAAGCAGCGATGCGGTTACGGTCATAGTGTGAGAACAACTGGTTTCCCAAAATTGCGTCAGCCACTTGAGGAGCGTTCATGAGGTTCAACTCAAGCAAACGGGTTTGAAGGTGTGCTTGACTAGCCTGATTATCCTTGAGAGCATCTAGTAAGAAAGCGGTAACTTGTTGAATAAGATTCTGGCTCATGAAGATATCAACCACCTTATCAATGTCAACCTGATCGGCAGTTTGGGGAGAAGAAATTAAGCGCTGAGCGAATTCTGCACCACGATCAGGGTTCTGGCGCACAATCTGCTGAATCAACGTAGTCCAATCGGGCTTGTAGCCTGTCTTCTCACAGTAAGGGAGGATTTTATCAAATTCACCCAACTCAGCGAAACCAGCGACGACTTTCAGTGGAATGTTAGCACGCAGGTAAACAGCAAGAGCTAAGGTAGTGTCATGAGGACGCAACATATCACCAAGCTCTTCGGAGCACTCAAGCTTGCTCTCACGGAGCCATTTCTCAAGCAAAGGCTTGCGATCCTGCTGAATGACGGGCATAGCAAGTTCAATGGACTCGTGTTTGTTGAGGGTACCTTTGTCAAGAAGAGTACCAAAGTACTGCAGAATAGGGGAGACTTCTCCAGGAGGGGCCTGGACGCTCTTGAGACGCTGAATAGTAGCAGGGGTGCGAAGGATACCACGAGGTGAGCTAGCAGCAACACGTGCAGCCTCCGAGTACTGGCCCTGGCTCAAAAGGCTTTCAAATTGCTTAGAATAGAGCTGATCAGCACCAGGCAATCCAGCGCGTGAAGCAAGAGCCAGAGCAATTCCGGTGTTGCCTAGCTGGTTAAGGATATAGGGCACGATTGTTGAATCGTTAACATCAACGCTAAGTACTTGACCTTTGCGATTAATGAGCAATACACCCTTTTCCTCAAAAGAGCAACCAGTGAAGATGGTATCAGCAGAAATACGGTTCATATAAATAGCGGTACCAGTTTCCACATCATGCAAGTGGATAAAACCGCACTTGGTAATAACATAAACAATTCCATAGTGAGAGCTTGAAATACACAAAACAGGGAAGTCATTCGCAGTCTCGGGAGGAGTATAGAGCTCTACCTGGCGTTTTGCAAAGGGAGGGTTGGAAGGTTTATGGTCAATCTCAACAATATGCATAGAAGTTACGTCCTTTTTGTTAACAAAAGCAAAAACAGATGTATCTTCAGGGGCACCTTCAAGGCGAATACGGCCAAACGCAGCTGCGTGACCTTCAATCGCCTGGGAAACATTACGCTCACGCGAATAGAGCTGCATACGACCAACAACTCTACCATCTTCTTGAGTAATACCATTCAAGACAGTCCAGTTACCATCTTTATCCATTTGGTAGTTAATGATCTGGCACCCAGCAAGAGACTGGTGACGGTCAGTAATGCGCTGAGGGCTTTGTGCGCTTCCAAATACATCCCAGTGGTAAATACGTTGATCGGTTACAATACCGAGTGTAGAAGGAGAGATCCATCTCCAAAAGACAACGTCCTCGTCAAGAACTGAGTTCTTGAGGCGCTGGCGAGTACCCAAATTGACAACCTGAATAGTACGGCCAGCTCTGAGAGCCAAAATATTGTCACTAGGGTTCATAATGGCGCTATCTGCACTCATGGACTTACGAGTAACATCGTTGTTGTTGAGCAAGTCAATGATAGCAACTTGTACGCCGCTGTCACTAGCCTCGCGGACGCAAATATAATTCTCAGCTTCAAGCGCACAATTGGTGAACGTGACGGCCGAGTCTGGCACGCCAAGAGACCCTAATTGCAAGTGCTCTTCGAACTTGATTGGAAGATCAGAAGCCATAGGAGATGACAAACGCCAGCGAGGCAGGTAATATGCGGGGAGCAGCGATCCGAGAATTAAGACCCCGCCGTAGACCCCACCTCCCACGAAGCTAGCTCAAGTCAGTTCACATTGATCTCTGGCCCATTACAACTCAATTCGCCGTTTATGCATAGCCTCCGGCCATTGATTACTCCTATAGAGAATTACCGCCATGACCATGAGCTTTTGGCCGAGAATACCTTAACTCAAGCGCGTGATTACTGCGCTTCCGAGCGCACATTTCTTTCTGGAGTTAAACTCACAATTTCAATGGCTGTTATCGGCGGATATCTGTTCATGAAAATGCCAAGCGATTACAGTAGAACAATGGATATAGCACTCGGATCGGTGCTTTTCGCCCTCGCCTTTTTATTTACAGTCGTAACGCTCACCAATTATTTTAAGGCTATCAGGTTATTGCGAGAAGAAGAGACCAAGTCAAAGGAGCCGATATTAATCATGTTATCGACCTTCATTGTCGGCCTTTTCGCTCTAGCGATGTCTGTAACAGAACTTGTAGTCGAGCCAAGCGGATGTCCCACATCGTACTAGAGCACTATTTGGTAACAAATGCTGAGAACTTCCGTTTTATTTTTATTATTTCGAATTTATTATAGTATACCGCGGAGCTGTGTCATAGTAAGTCGAGTTAGCAAGTCTGTACTAGCACTAGCCTGAAAGCCGTAACACCCTGTTCAACTGACATACTTTGCAAGTTTTGTAATTTTTGTTCACATTAGTCTTGTCTTATCTCTATGTCTTTAAAGTGCGCTTTCGCATGTTAATTTTCTTTAAGTTAAACTTTGCATATGCATACAATTCAGATGCAGCTTAGTGCATGGCTATTCTAAGGTGACCCAAATGCGCTGGTCGTCATATAAACATGTATTTTTCGCCATTTTCAATCTGGTTATATCCCTTGTGCGTATTCATGTTAAGCTCGGCTTCCATTTGCTGTTCTTGCTTCGGGACCAGGGAAGCAGGCCAATAGGACGACCATTGAAAAGGTTGCACTTGAGCACGAGGCTCTACGTTTCCCGTTATTATATTAATTTAGTTGTTCATATTCTAACTGAGCGAAGAAACCTAGCTTTTCATATTTTCAAGCAAAGTAAGTCGACGTAGTATTGCCAAGACTGAGAGAAATCGCTGGCATGTACATGGAAATTAACCTCCATAAGACAAAAGCTTGCTCGCAGCTTAATTTAGACACCATAGTTTGTTTTCAGTATTGGGAATCGTCGATGGAAAATCCTTCCAATGAGCGATTCTTGTGATTTCAAGCCACAAACTGTTATGTGTTTACATTTCTTATCTTATCAGCATGAGCAGCCCACGCCCAGCCCCAAGACGGCAAAACAGGCGCGACAGCGTGCTAGATATGGGTGGACCAAACTCTATCAATAATTTCATAGGCTCTATCAATAGATCCACAAGTTTTGGACAGTTTGGGGAGTACCACCCCGCTGATCTGAGCGATGAAATTTTCCCAGATAACTACGAAGATGGTGGGGATTTCCCCGTCTTTGACGAAGAGGCATCTCTTTTAGATGGCGTTACGGGGTCTGTGCCAGTACATCAATACCATCCTGGTGGCTCAACCATTTATCAGACTACTTTCAACGCTATTAATGTATTGGTAGGTATGGGAATCCTCAGCCTTCCTCTTGCTTTTAGGCTTGCTGGTTGGATACCAGGCATTATTTGCTTGACATTAGCCCCTCTATGCACGAGATATACTGCCATACTTCTGGGAAGATGTCTTAAGGCACACCCTCAACTTCGTAGCTACAGTGACATTGGACAATACTGTTTAAAGAGGGGTTTCTATTCTTTGCTTGTCTTTACATTTGTACTTGATCTGTACGGTGCATCTCTAACTCTTGTTTTGTTGTTTTCTGATTCATTTAGTAGTATCTGGACTGCTAACCCTCAACTTTTCAAAGCGTTCGCATGCTCGTCGTTGCTGGCACTATCTTTCCTACCGCTTGCTGCATTATCATTCCTATCTATTATTGGAATAGCTAGCGTTACCTGCATTATTCTTTTGTTGAGCGTTGCTGGGTTCACGAAACACACCTCCCCTGGATCTTTGTTTACTCCCATGGATACCAACATATGGCCCGAATCTCCTCTCGCACTTCTTGTAGGAGTGGGTATATTCATGGCACCTTGGGGAGGTCACGTAGTATTTCCTGAGCTGTATAGGGACATGCGCCATCCTCATCGTTATGGCCAAGCTGTGGCTACTTCTTATACATTTGCATATTCTATCGATACCATTACCTCTACCGTGGGTTATCTCATGTTTGGAGCTCTGACTCTCCCAGAAATAACTAACAATATCCTTCTCACTCAGGGGTTTCCACCATGGCTCCAGACACTAGTAACAATTTGTATGGGAATTCTTCCCATTGCAAAGCTACCACTTTTTATCCTACCAGTGGTTACATTCTTTGAAGGCGTCTCTCCGAAGGGGAGACTTTCTAAGGTTGCTGTGAGAGCTGCGGTGTCTGCTAGCCTCTTCCTCTGCTCGCTATACATCGTTGATTTTGGCCGTGTCATGTCTGTAATTGGTTCTCTCATCTGCATCACTACTTGCATTACAGCCCCAATCATCTTTTACCTTCTCATGTTCAAAGAGGACCTTTCAACAAGAAAACAGTATCTACTACTCAGTGCGATTATGGCCAGTGCTATTTTGTCTATTGTTGGCACCGTAGCAGCGGTCGTAGGCGAGGTTTGATTTAATCCTGTAAATTACATTATGGACTCTGTAAAAAAGCGAGCTAAAAATAATTTTTGTTTAATGCAAGAGAATTGAGTGCGTAGACAATTTATGAACTGATAAAGGAAATAGGAGTGACATTGTCGAAAATAGCAAAAAATGGGGCCAACCGGGAATCGAACCCGGGACCTCTCGCACCCTAAGCGAGAATTATACCACTAAACCATCGGCCCGATGCAGATTGTAGCAGACTCCACTGAGATTACCTCTGCTACACACTCACGTGATCGTGCATATGTAGATAATAAAGACTAACAGAAAACAAAAAAATGCATGTATTAAATTCACAGTCCTTACAGGGCATATCGCCATACGCGTTCATTGGATAATCCTTTGGACCCACATGGTCTATGACTTATGTAGTGCTAATAGAACGGCCAGCCTTACGCTGCGCCGGAGACCTATATGTCTCTAGAATAAATTATTTCAAAAAAAAAAA